>JAJIBD010009500.1:0-57451 GCA_021461705.1 Cryptotis parvus | reverse complement strand
GCCGCTGCCTAGTGTCTGCGCTGTCTGTCTCCGCTTTTGTTCTGCTCGCTCTCTCGTGCTGCCTGCGCGCCTGGTCCCCAGCGGATCTGGCTGTTCCCAGCTTCTGAGCCGCTGGTCCCAACTTGGGCTGGAGGGGCTCTAAGGCTTGTGGTACGCTTGAGTTGGGACGCGGTGTGGGAGCAAGCGAGAGACTGAGGCTCCGAAGGGGTGCACGGGGCAGGACCCCTCCCCACTCTGGAGAGCAGTGGTTCTGGGAAGGTGGGAAGCGGGAGTCCGTGGGGGAGGGCGGCTGTCAAGGGGACTGGGAGTGCGCCCAGAACCCGGAGCGCGCACGCCTGAGGACCGAGCGCCCAGCGCAGGGGCCTGGGCAAAGTTTCCAGCAGCGTAACTTGGGCAGCTGAGCGGCCTGCGGCCTTGGCGTGGGCCCGGTCCTCCTCACGCCACCCGCGCGGCGGGCCCCGCTCCCAGGGCGCACCGCCCAGTGCTTGAAAAATGGCAGAAACACAGTCCCTCAGAAGGATTGCACAAACTCCTGAAAGGTGTCCAAGAGAGGGAAAAGTGGAAAAGAAGAGGTGTCGGAGGCGCAGGGAGGGGCAGGAGCACCTGGAGACCCCGAGTTTTGGTGCGGGGTGGTGCTGGCGCGCGGGTGTCAGCACCGTCCCCCACCAGAAGATCAGAGCCCCTGTGCCTAGGCTGCGGCGTGGCCCCCCTGTTTGCACACAACAGCTTTCGGGCATTGTTACCTCCATTTCCCTGGAAGTCAGGGTGGTCTCAGGGAGACGGTGTGGGGATTCCAGCTCCTGCGCCCTTTGGAGTCACTCCTAACTCAGTTTCCACTATCCGGGCGGGTATATAGTTATCGTGTTGCATTTCTGTGTTTTGTGTGGTTGGAGGTTGCACAGGCAGTGTTGCTGCGGGGAGTCCTCCCAGTTCGGTGCTCTCTGGTCTTGATCCAGTGCCTGCTCAGGAACCCCAGGGTGTCAGGGACCACCTCAACTCACCTTCTCTGCAGTAGCTTTAATGTTGCTTGCTCTATCCCTTATTCCTGGGTGCTTCCAACCAGCAAAGAACTTAATATTAATATTAATATATATATATATATAATACATATATATTTTTTTTAACTTTGTGGTAAATTATTTCTGTTGTACTTTGTTTCCGGCTGGTGTAGATTTCAGTTATAGTTACAAGTAACAGGTGCTGAGTGACTGCGGTTTGTGGAAGCAATCCCCAGGGTTTACCTGGCCAGGAGACTTCAAACTGTACTCTGGTGGGGAGGTGGGTGGAATCTAGCCCAAGGGTAGAGAGAAAGCCTGGGGGTAGAGGCCAGGACCCTCTTCCTTCTTCCTTTCTTGTGAAACCAGTTCAATTTTGAAACCCCAGGGGGCTTTTTTAAAAAAAATTACATTCTTGGAATCCAGTCTGAGCTGGTCAGTTGAGGTAGAGAAACTGAGTCTAGAGTTGTGAAAGTGTGGTTGAGGCAAGATCTTCCTGGGCCTGACTGACATCTGCTCCTCTGCTCCGAGAAGTCGCTTCTTTTGCCTTGCGCCCCTGCTGGCCTAGACCTTGACTCAGGGTCCATCCTCCCACCCTAATGTCTCCTGCAGGGGTCAGGAGCCTCTAGCACCATTTCTAGGAGCCTTTCCAGCTCTGAGCTGCCTATTGCAGCAGGCAAAGCTGAGGCCCCTACAGGCAACATGGACACAGCAGGTGCAGAGGGCCCCAATTCTTCCCAGGCGCCTCAGCTCCTAAACGTAAACTGGCATTTGAATGCGCTTCTTCCTGGCTCACACACGTGCTCATGTTCTGTTCTTTTCCTGATGGAGAAGAAGCTCATGGATAAATAGAGGGGGGGGGGAGGGGGGAGGGCTGGGGGGTGTGTGGCTCGTGAATCAAAAAGCAGAGGAGAGCAGACGAAGGAGGAGGAAATAGGACCCAGGGCATTCATAGTATCAATGAATGTGCTTTTCGGTCCTGAACTCCCCAGAGTTTATCTTAGAGTTACTTGAACATGGTTTTCTTTTCTCTCTTTTGTCATGAAGATGCTGTTTACTTACAATGCCACCTGTGCATGTCAAGGATTCCATTCGGCACATTAGGAATTGCTTAGAGCCAGGTGGCCACACCCACACAGAACACATGCAAAATCTTTTTCATCCTCCAAGAAAATTCCTTTTTTTGTCATTTTTCATTCTGTCCTATTCCAGGCAACCACTTTCTGAGATATATATATATATATATATTTTTGGGTCACACCCAGAGATGCTTAGGTGTTACTCCTAAGTATATATATATATATATATATATATATATATATATATAGATATAGGAGATAGATACCTAGGAGTAATGCATCTCTGGGTGTGACCCAAAAAGCAAAATATATATATATATTTTTTTTCCTGTTTATATATATATATATATTTTTTTTTTTTTTTTTTTTGGGTCACACCCAGAGATGCTTAGGTGTTACTCCTGTCTTTTTCACTCAGGAATTACTCCTGGCAGTGCTCGGGGACCATATGGGATGCTGGGGATCGAACCCAGGTTGGCCTGCAAGGCAAACGCCCTCCCTGCTGTGCTATCGCCCTCCAGCCCCCTGACTTTTTTTTGAAATTAGTTTATCTTGCTAGTTTGCAGAAGCATGGGAAGTGCTGATGAAGTGGTAGGTTTCATATAAATGATTCATCTGGTTTACTTTACTTGGTGTAGTTTGTGGTTTTAAAATCTCATCTGTGTTTTCTGAGTCATCTGTTCCTGATTACGGCTCACTCGTATTCCATTGTATGGATTTACCATCATCGGTTTGTTTTCTTGTTGACAAGTGTTTCCAGTTTGGACTCACATCTCTGTAGACATCTTTTGTGGATGTTTGCTCTCATAGGCGAGCAGGCTGCCCAGCCAGGGGGTGTCGTTAGAACTAACGCCTCATCACAGTGAGGATTCTGCCTTATTGGGGGTTGGCTGTTTATTTTAGTCATTTTGGTCCGTGAGCCGTGGAGGTGCTTCTGTTTGGGTGCTGAAGGTCTAAGGGTTATGGAGAGGCCCAGTGAGCAGGCAGGGTGTGAAAACAAGATGGTGGCACGAGGGGGGATACTAGAAACTGAGACTTGGAAGGGAAGGAACTGGATCGATCGTGGCATCAGTGGTCCTGCAAACTGGAGTTCGGGTAGACACAAAGTGCTTGCTTTGCTGTGACTAGTCCCGTTCCTTCCCTGGCGTCACGGGTCTCCCGAAGCACCGCTGGGAGTGATTCCTAAGCATGAGTCAGGTCTCCCTCCTGCCCACCCCCCATGATTAGGATTTTAGAGTGTTTTCCCTTGGGCCCCAAACTCCCCACACTCATGGGACTGTCCGCTATGTTCTCGTTCCTTTAATTAAGTGCTTCTCTTCAATCCCAGCGGGGTCATTGCTCCTTTACCTTCTTAAGTAAATGCTTGCTTTCAGCAAAACTGAACAAGTATAGAAATTCTGGGCTCAGGAGCCCTCTCGATGTTAGCAACCAAGGTGGAGAGATCTGGTACTTTTAGTACAGAAAGTGATTACGTTGTCCAGGCTCATGACTTTAATAAAGGTTTGTTTTCATTTTGGGACCATCCTGAGCCCAGTGAATTTGTGTTGGGTTTCCCCCGGAAAATTTATCTGTTTATTGTTTAAAAAGACTGAGCCCCTGGGATGAACCCAGAGCCACGGCAGAGCCTGGCAAGCTACCTGTGGTGTACTCGATATGCCAAAAAACAGTAACAATGGACCTCATTCCCAATGAATGGAGACGTTACTGGTGCCCGCTCAAGCAAAAAGATGATCAACGGGAAGACAAGTGACAAGTGACAAGTGACCTGGTGATGCTCAGGAATTATTCCTGGCCACTCAGGGATCACTCCTGGCAGGTTTAGGAGACCATATGGGAGGCTGGAGATTGAACCTTGAACTGCCGTGTGCAAGGTAAGCACCCTCCCTGCTGTACTGTAGCGCTGGCCCCTCATGACTTTATTTTGATTTACTCCCCGCCCCTCCGCCACATGGGCCGTGGTGCTCTCTGGGACTTTCACACACAGGTTTGCTGTGACGCATATGCATGTACACACTCTTTTTACACACACACATAACACACACACACACACACGTGTGTTTATTGCAAATATTTATCCTCTCCTCTCCTCCCCTCCCTCCCTCCTCCCTCCCCTCCTTCTCTCCCCTCCCCTCCCCTCCTTCTCTCCCCCTCCCCTCCCCCTTCTCTCCCCTCCCCTCCCCTCCCCTCCACTTCCCCCTCCCCCTCCCCCTCCCCTCCCCCTCCCTCCCCCCCCCTCCCCTCCCCCCCCCTCCTCCTCACTCCTCACATACTCCCTCACAGTCACTCTTTGGCTGTGATGTTTTCCATGAATTGTACTTCTTCACTCGTGGCACTCATACCCCCAACCCCCTACCCACCACCTGTACATTCGAGATCACCCACTCTGGACCGGAGTCTCAGTGGAGCTGTAGGACCAAGCTGGCACAGGTGGCTTCAGGGTTGGGACTCATGGTCTCGGGGGCCGGATCATCCCGGAGGCCCCATACTTATGACTTGAAGTGCTATTTTAATTTTTTATGTTTATTGCAAATATTTATCATAGTCCTTAAACACTTATACAAAATTAATTAAATTGTTACTGAAGACATACACTTGGGTCTGCTATATAGATCCAAAATATGAATTTTAAGTGTACCACATGAACTGCCTAGTAATTAACATTAATGATTTTTCTTTTTCCTTTTTTTTTTTTTTGCTTTTGGGGTCACACCAGGCGACGCTCAGGGGCTACTCCTTGCTCTTTCTCAGGAATTACTCCTGGCGGTGCTCAGGGGACCATATAGGATGCCGGGATCGAACCCGGGTTGGCCACATGCAAGACAAATGCCCTACCCAATGAGTTATCGCTCTGACCCTTAATGATTTTCTTTGCCTAAACAATACCTTTTTTAAAGCAGGGATTCACTGAATTAGGAATTTAGGAATAGAATAAAGATAAAAAAAATCATCTTCCCACTGTTGCTCAACAAAATTTGAACCACTTTCAGACATCACATTCTCCGTGGAGCAAGTGGGATTAGAACCAAACACTCCTAACTTTTTGGTATTGTGCCAAAGTCAGCCATAAAGGACTAGAAGGCAATTTTATGCCATTTTCTGCAGAAACTGGGGTAAGCCACACTAAGTTCCTAGAGACAAAACATGCCAAAAGAAATTTCTGCCGTTAGTTAAGTCTATTCCCTGGATTATAGTAGATCTCAGTTTGCAAAAGGAAGGTATTCTCTGAAACAACCCCTTATCCTGACACCGCAGTCACAAACAGTGTGTAAGATCACACGCCGCGTTTGTATCCAAGTCACGGGCCACCTGTCCCCCAGATACACTTCATCGAGGCCTGCTCATTCTTGCTGTACATACCTGGGGTGGCTGAGACCACCGCCCAGTCCAAAGAACAGTTTCTCTTCGCAGAGAAATTCTAAGAGTGAGAGGAAGTAAAAACAACAGAGAAGCAAAACCACTAAAGCCAGGGCCGGAGCAATAGCACAGCGGGCAGGGGGCTTCCTCTGCATGTGGTGGACCCAGATTCGGAGTTCCTGCATCCCATATGGGCTCCCAAGAAGCGCCAGGCATAATTCCTGAGTGCAGAACCAGGAGCAAAAAAAAAAAAAAAAAAAAAAAAACACTCCCTTCATCCAGTTCTTCACACAGCTGTAGCTCAATCTTCCTGGCCTCAAGTTTACTGAAAGAGCCGACCTCTGTTTCTTCTCTCTCTCCTCTCAGCACTCTCTGCCCGAACAGTGCTCATTATATTCCCAGTAGCCTCCTAATTGCCTGATGTAATCTCTGGTCCTGAGCTTCCTAGATTGCTCTACACCATTCAGCCTGGAACTAAATTTATTATCTACCACCACCATCGCCACCACCTTCATCTCTGACATTTCTCTTCCCCTCCTCTCTCTCTCAACATCTCTATCATTCATTCTGCGACCTGTTCCCAAAAGCCAACAGGGAGATAATGAATCAGCGCACCCCTGTCAAGTTGCCGGGGCCTTTGCTCAGCAGCAGTAAAAAAGGGAATTGGGAGCCAAAAAATAGAGATTTGAACTGGATATAAATGCGGCTGTTCTAAAGATGGCACTTTACTGGTTCCAGAGAAGCAGGAAAGGGGTCCACTCAAATGAAGGTCTCTATGGTTTTAATGGTCTTTCAATTTTTGGTTTGGTTTTGGGCCATACCCACCAATGCTCAGGGGTTGCTCTATTTTTTTTTTTTTTGCTTTTTTGGTCACACCCAGCAATGCTCAGGGGTTACTCCTGGCTCTGCACTCAGGAATTACTCCTGGCAGTGCTCGGGGACCATATGGGATGCCGGGGATCGGCCCCAGTGGTTTATTTCTTTTGTTTGTTTGTTTTTTTTCTTTTTCTTTTTTGGGTCACACCCAGCAATGCTCATGGCTTATCCTGGCTCTTTACTCAGGAATTTATCCTGGTGGTGCTTGGGGACCATATGGGATGCCCGGATCCAACCCAGGGTGGCTCGTGCATGCAAGGCAAATGCCCTACTTGCTGTATACTATTGCTTCTGCCATGAAGAGGGAGGTTGTGGAAAGACAGTGAGGTCCGTCCTCACAAGAGCTCAATTCAGATGAAAGGGAAAGATGCCAAGGATCAGGTTCGAGGAGGAGTCTGGGCGTTGAAAGAGAGTAGAGACCGGCTTCTCTGAGACCGGCTATGTGTGGACAAAGCTGAAAAGGTCCATTGGGTCTGTGGACGGCTCCCTGTCCCAGACATGGCAGGCCCTGAACCACCTGCACATGCCTCACCACTTATGTATCCATCAGCCTCTGCTGAGGTCTGGCTGTGTAACAAATAAGCCCCTAACCTCAGTATAGGGCTAGGAAGGTTTCCTTCCAGGTCACACGGCATGTCAGCTGCGGGCCAATTCTGCCAGCCTGGCTTTGTGACTCTGTTGCAGATACCAGCCAGATGAATGAACAGCCCCCGTACACCCCACTTTCCAGGACCTAGGCTGAGGCCTCTGCTTCCCTGTCTGGCACATGTTTCCATGGTGAAAGCCAGAGGAGGGAAGGAAGAGATGATTCCATGGCTCTCAGAGGCCATCTTCTGAAGACTCATTGTCACACATTGGTCTCCCTCCACTGGCCAAAACTGGGTGTGTGTCTGCATCTGAAGGCAACAATGCAGGGGCCAGGGAGCTGTCAGAGGGTTAGGGGACCCTGATTCAATCTGTGGCTTCTCAAGAACTGCTGAATGTGACCATGGTGGTCCCCAGCACAGCAACATAAGTAGCGCTGTGTCCTTGGAGCCCTAGCATAGAACCAGGTGCTTGGTTGGCTAAGTATTGCTGCGAGGGCCTCCGGGCAACCTGAGCATTGCTTGGGATGCCTCCCAAAAAGAGAAATAATATTATAAATCAGGAGAGAGAGAGAGAGAGAGAGAGAGAGAGAGAGAGAGAGAGAGAGAGAGAGAGAGAGAGATATTCTGTCTCTTGGCAGGGAATAAACAATTGGGAACAATATCCCCATTGACTACATATATTTGTTAATAGCACCGTGATATCGTTTCACTTATCTTTTGTTTTCTCCGAATTTTCACTTCTCTGCCTGCTGCGCACACACTGTCCCCTCCTTTACCAGCACCACAATTGCCCTTTTAAGTCCCATTTCCACGCCACGTTGGCTTCGGTATCTGGGAGGTGTCCCGTCCCGCCCACACTATCTAATCTACCACCAGGACTAGACCAGCATCTCCCCTCACTCCAGCTTCTTTGTTCTTTTCCACCCACTCCCACCCACTCCCCACACCCCTCCAGCCTCACTGCTGCTGCCCTCCCTGCATTCAGTGCCTCTGTCCTGCCCCTCAGCATGCCCGGTCTTGTCTGAAGATGCCCACCTGCTCTTTGGGGTGGGATGTCTGATTCTGTCCCTCCCCACTCCCCGTACTCTCTAGGATAATGCACACCCTTAGAAAGTGTCCAAGAACTGGCCTCTGAATTTTCCCCTTAATTATTGGGATGGGCACCTCTCACCTGTCAGTGGACAAGAGTTTCACTGCTCCCCTGACCTGGGAGGCCCAGTGGGTGGTTTGGGATTCAGAGGAGTGAGCTGGATTTAGTTCCTGGGCTACAGACCAAAGACTCATACTTTTCATTCATTCATTCATTCATTCATTCATTCATTCTTCATTCATTCGTTTTTTGGGTCACACCCAGCGATGCTTAGGGCTTACTCCTGGCTCTGCACTCAGGAATTACTCCTGGCATTGCTCAGGGGGAACCATATGGGATGCCAGGGATTGAACCCGGGCAGGCTCTATGCAAGGCAAATGCCTTCCTCGCTGTGCTATTCCTCCAGCCCAAAGGCTCATTATTTAGTATGACTTAATCCCAAGATATTTCCAAATGTCCTTTCAGGGGTGGGGAGATGACTGGAAGGATGGGAGCGCCTACCATCCCCCCCCATGATGCATGGAAGCAGCAGGAGTGATTTCCACACTGCCGCCGCCCACTCACTCTCCCCTGAAATCCCTTCAGCTCTTAAAAAAAGGAAGCGAGAAGTAGCATTTCACTTCCCAGATGCAGGGACTGTTCAGCCTGTCTGAACTCTGCACAGATGCCCGGATCTAAGCTGCATGCTGTGTGGGGTGGGGGTCCCGAGGTAGTCAGGACCTGAACTCTGGGGTGCTGGTAGACAAGACCCAAAAAAGCACTTGTTGGGGGCAGCCATGAAGGTGAGGTGCCATCTTTGTGCCCTGAGAACCCCCAGAAGAGGTTCCCGTGGTGGGGTGGGGGGTGTGGGGCACATTTGCTGGTGCTACCCAGAAGCCCTGTGTGAATGGCAGAAAGGATGACGCTGCCACTGCTTTGGGTCTTTTTTTTCCTCCTTTTTGGGTCACACCCCACGATGTCAAGGGTTATTCCTGGCTCTGCACTCAGGAATTACTCCTGGCGGTGCTCGGGGACCATATGGGATGCCGGGGATCGAACCTGGGTTGGCCGCATGCAAGGCAAATGCCCTCCCCACTGTGCTATCGCCCGGTCCCTGGGTCTTAACTCAGAGAGCGATAGGGCTGGAGGTGTGGGCCCAGGGAGTGGGTCTGGACAGTGGGAGGAGGGAAGGGATTCTAGGATGGGGTCCAGGGGATTGAGGGGTGTCAAAACAATGGCTCTGAAAATGACCAGTGTTGGGCTAGGAGATCTGGGCCCTGGGGAAATAGATGCGAGTAATACAATTGCTGTTAGAATTCTCCCAGTCTTGGGGCTGGAGCTATAGTACAGCAGGGAGGACATTTGCCTTGCATGCGGCCAACCCAGGTTCTATTCTCGGCATCCCATATGGTCCCCTGAGCACCAGCAGAAGTAATTCCTGAGTGCAGAGCCAGGAGAAACCCTTGAGCATTGCCGGGTATGACCCACCCCCAAAAAAATTGTTTCAGTCTCTCAAAACTTTCCAGAGTCCAGAGTCTGTCTAGGTCACTTGCATGGCACAAAAGTCCCATGAGGTCAGTTAAACTAAAACAAACAGATAAACAAAAACACTTCCCTATCTCCCACCACACCTCCTTAGTGCTGTGTGTGGGGAAACAGTGGCTTTAGCTCAAGCCATGGCCGAACGCAGTGAGTCACGAAAGCCCAGTCCTGACACCGTCACTGTGTGGCCTAGAGACCCAGGCGGAAGTGGGATAGAGGCAGCGAAAGTGGCTGCTAGGGCGGGGGCTGTGAGAGGGGCTCATGCTCCCTGAGGCTAAGATGGTGTTAACGCGAAAGTGGACTTTGCTGTGCTTGTGGGTTCTTGAGAATTGCGTGAAAGATCAGCATACAAAGCTCGATGAAGTGAAGTTTATCTGTACAGATGGATGGTTCCAGGTCCTCCCCCGACGTCGAGGCCTCTCCATACCCGTGGACCATGTCCTGGTCCTGTCTCTAAGGCTGCCCAGTCCAGAGTACGACTTCCCTGTCTTGCCCCACGCCGTCTACACTCCCACGAATGACAGCCAGATCCCGTTCCTCCGCTGCTCTCTCTGTCCTGTGTGCGCCTTTCCCAGCCTCCCGTGCCCTGCCTGAAACCTGGGCCTCTGAGCCCAACCTGTCCTGTGCTATCCTGGGTGTCCAAGCCCTGTCCGGTGAGTGAAAGAGGGAGCTGGCAAGAGTGAGAGAGGAGAGAGGAGAGAGAGAGAGAGAGAGAGAGACAGAGGGAGACAGAGAGAGAGAGAGAGAGAGAGAGAGAGAGAGAGGAGAGAGGAGAGCGAGAGAGGGGGGAGAGAGACAGAGACAGAGAGAGACAGAGAGAGGGAAGTGACAGAGAGAGGGGAGAGACAGAGAGAGGAGAGAGAGAGAAGAGAGCAAGAGGGGGGAGAGAGACAGAGACAGAGACAGAGAGACAGAGAGAGAGGGGAGAGACAGAGAGAGGAGAGAGAAGAGAGAGAGAGAGAGGGGGAGAGAGACAGAGACAGAGAGAGACAGAGAGGGAAGTGACAGAGAGAGGGAGAGACAGAGAGAGGAGAGAGAGAAGAGAGAGCAAGACGGGGAGAGAGAGACAGAGACAGAGACAGAGAGAGGGGAGAGACAGAGAGAGAAGAAAGAGGAGAGAGAGGGGAGAGACAGAGAGAGGAGAGAGAGAGAGAGGAGGGAGAGAGAGAGAGAGAGAGAGAGAGAGAGAGAGAGAGAGAGAGAGAGCGCCTCTGAGAGAGGGAGAGCCGGGGCTCCCTTTTCAAATCCTACTTCCCAGCCATCCCCTTTCTGATTGCTACTTGTTCCATGGGTGTGATAACTGGCTAAAGTGAGATGGCATTCACCACCTTAGCTCCAGCTGTATCAATGGGAACGAGCAGCCAGAGCGAGAGGCAGCAGCTGGAAGAGGAGAGTGATTGGTGATCGGTCCTACTAAGAGTCCCTGGGCCTGGAGGCTTGCTCAGAGTGGAGTGCCTGCTTTGCACGCAGGAGCCCTGCATTGGATCTCTGGTTCTGCCTGGACTGATGCCTGAGCACCACCATGTATGACCCCCTCACCCCCACAAAAGAAAATAAAGAGCAGTTCCTATTTTGCTTCCAGGCTGGCTCTGTCTTCAGGCGCTTGCCTTTCAGTGCTCCTGAGGGGACACAGTGACCAGCGATTAGTGGCACGCGAGTCGGTTCATTGCATCTGGTGCTGGTACTGCCAGTCGCGGGAGCTGTTGGCCCCTCACTTTTGCTTTCAGAGCCTTGGGCAGGAGGCTAAGATCTGGCGAAAGTTTTCTCTGAGCAGCCCTGGTTGTGGCAGAGAGCGAGATCAAAGCCACAGGAAATGGACACGGAAGCTCCAAACCTCTAAGGGTGAAGCAGTGAAGAAGGTATTGTGCCAAAGGAAGTGGTGGCCAGTTGTCTAGTTCACCAGCAGCATGCCAGCCCAAGTTGGCTGGGTTGATTTTGTTTTTTAGTCACCGTAACAGATACCAGCGACTGGGTTGATTTTGTTTTTTTTTTAGTCACCGTACCAGATACCAGCGACTGGGTTGATTTTGTTTTCTTTTCCTCACTGTGATTCGCAATGATACGGGTTCACGTCATGTTCCAGCCTCCCACCCACGTGACTGTCTCCTTCCACTGGCGTCACAGGGTCCCCCAGTTCTGCCTTCCCCTCACCCCTACTAGCCTCTCTAAGCTCAGTCTGTAGATCCGTTCTCAGGGTCTGTTGCCTTTGGCTGTTCCCTTTACTCGGGAACTGGGTTTCTTGAGATTGAATGCGCCAGAGACTCACACTTTGACATGCTCATTTGCGTTCATGGAGCTGCCGCAGACTCATTGCTCGCTTGTTCTCTCACCCAGAGTGGATCGAGCCCATGCTGTGCAGAGATTGCAGATGTGTGGCTGTGAACAGAGAGACGGTCCTGCCCAGGGGCTTGACCAGGACATAGTCACGGGAGGACTAGCTAAAGCAGAAGAGGAGTGCAGAAGTGCTGGGATGGTGGTCAGGGAGGGCTTCCCTGAGGAAGTGGCCTTTCAAGTGGCCCAGAGAGAAGTACAGAAGAGTGTTTCAGAAAAAGAGAAGTGTCTGTGAGAACTGTCTGCAGCTCTAGAACCCAGGCTGGAGGACACACATCGGAACCTGCCTGGGGTGGCTGTGTTGAGCTTGGCAGAGTTAATTAAAACAATTTCTTTGGGCTTCAGAGCCATAGTACAGTGGGGAGAGCTGGGTTGGGTCCCCAGCATCTCATATGAGCCAGCCAGGAGTGATCCCTGAGTATAGAGCCGGGAGTAAGCCCCGAACACTGCTGGGTATGGCCCCAAGCCATAGCTTAGCAAATCAGGCAGCTGGCCTCGAGCTGGCCTTGGGTCTCCTCACCCAAGGAAACTCCAGGTTCTTCAGAGGCCGGCCAGCTGCCACCTCAGAGGAACTTGTGTTGCATCCATGCGAAAGCTGAGACACTTCTCAAAATCAAGGGCAGGATTTCCCTCAAGGGGGGGGGGTGGGGGCTATCCTGCACCTCAGACCAGGGCTTGGGTGCATGGTCACTTAGAGATCGGCATTTTGCATAGCAATCTCACTTCATACTTTTCAGAGCTGTGTACAGAGAGGGGGAATTTCATCTTCCTGTTGGTGAATTGAATTGAGTGTTTGGGAATTCACCTCTTGCTGTGGAGACACGCAAGTGTTTGTGGTGGTCCCTGAGGAGCACTTGGACAGGAGGACCCTCAGCACTCAGATCATGGTGGCCAGTCACAGAGGGAGACCCGAGCTCAGAGGGGTCATAAGGGTGCGCATGGATGGATCTGTTGTTGCTGTAGTTTATGGCAACCCAGGAGAGGTCGAGACCCCCACCCTGGGCAGAGCCTGCAGGGACTGGTCAGAGACATCAGATCCGTCTTGAGCAGGAGCAATTACATTTTTTTTTCTTTTTGGGTCACACCCGGCAATGCTCAGGGGTTACTCCTGGCTCTGCACTCAGGAATTACTCCTAGCGGTGCTCGGGGACCATATGGGATGCCGAGGATCGAACCCGGCCAGCATGGGCCGGCCGCTTGCAAGGCAAACGCCCTACCTGCTGGGCTATCGCTCTGGCCCCGCAATGACATTTTTTAATTATTATTTTTGCTTGTAAGACAAGTGATAGAAGTGATTACTTTTGCTTTTTTGGGTCACACCCAGTGATTACCCCTGGCAGTCCACTAAGGAACTACTCCTGGCAGTGCTTGAGGAACCATATGGGATGCCAGGGATTGAACCCAGGTTGGCAGCATGCAAGGCAAATGCCCTACCCACTGTGCTATCGCTCTGGGCCCCGCAATTAAGTTTTTAAAGATTATTTTTTAATTTATAATGCTATGAATAATGGGTCTGATGTAGGCAGACAGACAGGAAAGGGTCCCTATGGCCATGGAACTCCTAAGGAGTAGTAAAACCACCGAGCCCTAAGGCCATCAGGATTTGAGCACAGGAACTAAAGCCTGATATAGGCTTCACCTGGCTCCATGAGCCAGGAGACTCTGAGAAGAGCGGATCCCCTCTAAGTGGATCCCCCTTAGAGAAGCTCCTACAGAAACAAAGGACAGGAAAGGAATTTCAAAGATCACCCACCACTCCCAACACTGCCCCCTTAACAACCACCTTATCAGAGGAGGACTAGGTAGAAGCCCCACATGGGGAAGCTTGGGGAAAACCCTATAAAACCACCTTGAACAAAGGACGTTCATACACTGCTCGAGCCCATGTCATGCTATGGTCGTGACAGCAGCTGTCCCGCATGGCTAGTAGCAGACCCTTCACACAACTGTTGCCGACACATATAGTGTCCTTGAGGGAAGGACGCCAACAGAGGCCAGAGTAGAGGGCTTGGGACATGATCCCGCCTTATACAGGGATTCTCTGAAGAGTTCCCTTACATTCATACCTTTGGGATACCGGTGGTAGGATTTAATGAACCACAAAGTCCACAAATGGTCAAATGAAGTTTATGAGGGATGTAGCTCCATGATAGAGGCCCTGGATTTGATCCCCAGCATCACAGACACAGACACACACACACACACACACACACACACACACAAGTGTAAGATAAGATGCTAAGGGTTTCCTCTTGTCCTCTGCGCACAGCTTTTAGCCCGTGCACAGAGCCCTGTGTGTCTAAGGCTGGCCCGGCCCGTCTCCCAGGCAATGTTTGAGCCAGGCCATATCTGTTGTGTGAAATCTACACAGCAAGTAGGTAAATCTTATAGGATCTTGGTCAATACTAATGAAGAACGTATTTCTTTTAATTAATTAAATGTTTTTAAAAAATGGCCATACCTGATTGTGCTCAGGGTTTATGCCTGTCGCCTGTACCCAGTGGTGCTCAAAGATCACTCCGGCAGGGCTCAGGGGCTAAGACTGTATGTGGTACTAGATGGAAGGAACCCAGACTGGTAGCCTGCAAGGCATACGCTCTCCCCCAGCCTGACTCTCTGGCCCGGAGAGTAATTGTTTTGAAGAAACAGACAAATGTATTTCAGAATCCCATACGTCCTTCCTTACTGAGGAAAAACTAAAAAAAGGCGAGGAAAGGTCACGCCCCAGAGGCTGCAAACACCAGCCCACAGTGCTTCAGCCAGCCGAGCTATTTCCATAGCCCTAGAAGGTGTTTGGATGATGGCCTTTGTTATATATAACTAGTTACACATATATAATTTAGTTCATGGTAAGTTTATGCAATTTAATTTTCGTTGTGGTTAACCATTTGCTTGCCAAATTCCCCCCAGGTTTTGGTGGCTACTAGTCTGCTCCCCATCAGCATGAATCCAGCTTGCTGCTGGCCTGAGAGAGGGCAGGGGACTCCAAGTGGGGGCCAGTGCAAATAGGCTGCTACCAAACCAGCCAGTTACATAGGTCAGTATTAATTTTATTGGCTTTAGAACCTTCCTCCCCATAAATTGATGGCCCTAGTTATTTGTATTATTGTAAATCGCTTAACATGTTTGCTGACTGGAATATGCGCCCGTGAGAGCACAAGAGAGCACACTGTGTGTGTGTGTGTGTGTGTGTGTGTGTGTGTGTGTGTGTGTGTGTTTGATTCCTCCAGACCCCCTGTGTTGAGGAGACTGTCTGGCTGCAGGAACCTGGAATTGAGGGAATGATGGAGGTAGGAATGAGAACCTTCCAGCATTCAAATCCTGCCTCTGGCCATGTACTGCTTTCCTTGAAGTCTTTGTTTCTCCTTCCAAAAGCACTTGAGGGCCGGAGGTGACTCAAAGGGCTGGGATTGCAGGTTAGATGGCAGGAACCCTGGCTTCTGCCCCCGTACCACATGGCTCCGCAACACCAATGGGAACAGTCCTGGAATACCAAGCAGGAGGGAGAAGTCCCTGAATACTGCTGAGTGTAACACCCCCCCCAAAAATATAAAGCAAAATCTCTTAGCAGAGAGTCCCTAAGTGTCCCTAGGGAATCTAAGTGTCCTAAGTTTCCAATAAAAAGTCTCCACACCTGGGACCAGAGAGATAGTGCAATGGTTAGGGTGCTCGCCTTGTACTCAGCTGACCTGGGTTCTATCCTGGTTGTTCTATATGGTTCCCTGCACACCGCCAGGAGTGATCCTGAGTGCAGAGCCAGGAGTGATCTCTGAGCACTGCTGAGTGTGGTCCCCAAACAGATTAAAACCATCCCCACAACTGACGCAGACATCCGTTGGCGGCGTCCGGCCAAACTGGTCATCTCCTGTGCCTCTGCCAGAGTTCTGCGGCCTGGTGCTTCCTAGCACTGGGGTTTCCTTCTTATCCTCTACGCACAGCGTTTAGCCCAGTGCACAGAGCCCTGGGTGTCTAAGGCTGGCCCAGCCCGGTCTCCCAGGCAGTGTTTGAGCCAGGCTGTATCTGTTTAGATACAATCAGTTTCTCAAAGCACGTCTTGGCTTTGCTGCTGGGGAACAGGCTCTAGGAGTCCACAGTCCTGGGAGGCCTCCTGGGCTGGCTGCAGGAGGCTCCCTGCCCTACCCCCTGTTCCACAGCAAACTTGCGTGGCTGGGCTGTAAGTGGTGGGCCGGTCCTCCTGGCTTCCTGCTCTGTCTCTACCCGTCCCTGTGAACTGCTGTAGGAAGGACTCGCGTCTGCCAGAGGAAAGGCAGCAGCGGCCCAAGAGGCCCCCTGGGAGAATGGGGGGGGGGGGGCTTCCAGGCTTCTTGAAGCAATTCCAACAAGTTCTGGAAGCCTCTTCTCAGGCTGAGGAGGAGAGACATGGCCCGCTGATGGGGAGGGGAGGAAGTTGTGTAGGTCTGTAGGAAGCAGCCGCTGACTGAGTCCTTCCACTGAAGACAATTTCTGAGAACCTGTGAAGGATGTTCGTGGGGTGTTAGGGAGTGCTGACGTTTTGAGGCTGCCAGCAGAGCCCCAGGCACAGGCTTCCCAGGAGCAGAGAGGAGGTGCCACCACGCCCGAGGCCTTAGCAGATCCCTCATCCCATGAGTTTCAGAGGGACAGAGGGGACAGACATGAACTGGCTTCTGCTGTTTCCCTGCTCCATTCTTCTAAAGGAGCAGTAGGGAGTGAGTTTGCCCCACCCGCCCCAGCCCCTGAATCTGGGTGTAGCTGGAGGCCCTCTGGTGCCCAGGGCAGCAACTGACACCCTCAAACAGAATCTGCTTTGGGGTACAGCCTTTTTATTGTTTTGGGGACCACACCTGGCAGTGCTCAACGGCTTAACTCCTGGCTCTGCATTCAGGAATCACTCCTATTGGGGATCATATGAGGTTGCTGGGGATCGAGTTTGGGTTGGCTGTGTGCAAAGGCAAGCACTCTGCCCACTGGCTGTATTATTGTTCTGACCCCATCAAGGAACTTTCTGGCTTCCTGCATTTCCTCTTTTGCCATCTAGGTACCAGCCACTGCTCAGCTGAGTGTTTTCCCAGTTGCTCCCATGGGCTCTCTGTGCTCTGCTTGCTCTTTGGACTGATGGGCAAACTGGAGAAACAACTTAAAAGTTGAGTAAAAGTAAAAAGGCCTTTGCCCTCTAAAAATTGTTGGGCACCTGCCTTTTTGTGGTCCAGAAACCCCAGTTACTGGGGATGGTTCTTCCGTGGCACGTGGTAGGGAAACACGTGCAGAAAGATGGCAGCATCTCCCAGAGCTGCTTGGTTAGGGGCAGCTGTGGGTGCCAGATGTCAGCAAGGGATGGGGCCCTACCCTGAGCATCCTTAGAAAGGAGAGGGGAGAGCAAGGCTGGAGCTGGCATAGCCTCCAGCCCCTCACTCAGGACAGGAGAAAACGGGGAGGTGGGAGGAGCAAGGCTTCTCTGGGGTCACCGCAAGTCTGGGCTAGAGCCCCAAAGTCCTGCCAGCACCAAGGGTGTAACCCCCTATGAATACTCCGGGTGGAAACGGAGAGACCCATCCAGATCCTCACCAAGCCTTGCCCGTGCTGGGCCTGGCATCCTGGCTGTGGCTGCAAAGATCGGAGACTCTGTCCCCTCTGCGGCCAGCCCCGCTGCAGAGAAGCAAAGTGCTTTCCCCCCTTCCTGTTTGCGTGTCTGCCGAAGGACTGGGCAGAGCCGGCACAGCGGTGGAGGCTTTCTCGGTGGAGCTGTCAGGGCTGTTGATGGTGAAATATAGGGGTGGGAATGGTGCCTGAATGCTTCCTTGTGTGGGGCCACCAGGGGAAGGAGATAGCAGTAAGTTCATGGTCCATGCTACTTTGCCCTTTGGGTGCAAACAGCTGTCTCCTGAGCTGGGGTCCCTTCCTCTGCTCCCGCAGACCCGTCCCTGAGCACCAAGCCCCAGGAACCCTGGCACCACCGTCCACTGTTACTGCAGTACCCAGCAAGAGTCCCTGAGGGACCATGACCACCCAGGACGCTGGGACTTCTCAGAATCATGGAGTGCTCGTGGAGCTCCTATTGGGCTATTGGGTATCAGGCCCTCAGCCCCACACCACCAGGCACTTCCCAACAGCTCCACAGGGCGGGTGTCCTTCCCCAGAGGATCCAATCACTGGGGAGTCGAAACCTCACCAGCTTCCTCATCACGGGGGCTACCTCCCCCTCTGCACCTCCAGCTAGCCCTGAGCAGGGGGCACCAGGACAGAGCAAAGGAGCAAAGGAGCGTGCATTGGGCTGGGCTGGCGCCCGGCAGGCAGATGCGTCAGTGGCCCTTCAAACAAATTGTCTTTGGGTGGGAGGGGGTGGGGTACATTGGTGGTGGAAACGGGCACTGGTGGAGGGATGGGTGCTGGTATACTGTACTACCAAGAACCAATTATGAACACCTTTGTAATTGTATGTCTCACGGTGGTATAATACAAATTTTTTTAAAAAATTAAAAAAAAATAAAACAATTTCTTTATTTCTTTTTGGTTTTGTTTTGGAGTGTCACACGGGCGGTACTCAGGGCTTACTCCTGGCTCTGTGCTCAGGGATCATTGCTGGCGGGCTCAGGAGGCCACATGGGGTTCCAGCGTTTGAACCTGGGTCAGCTGCAAGGCTAAGTGCCCTATCTGCTGTGCTATCACTCCAGCCCAAACCACTTGCCTTTAAATTATTTGTTAAACCTGACTTACGGGGTTTAACAGGACAGGCTGCAGCATTTGTGGTGAAGGCTCACAGAGGGCCCTCTGGGTTCTGGGCCTGGTGCCCGCAAGGATCTTTTCCAAAAGCTGGAGGGATAGAAATTCTCGGACATAGTCAGACTTCCCAGCTGCTGAGTTTCTGTCTTGAAAAAACATGGGCAGCTGCCGCCCACAGTGCTGAAGTTTCATTCCCTCTCCTCTCTCTCTCTCTCTCTCTCTCTCTCTCTCTCTTTCTCTCTCTCTTTCTCTCTCTCTTTCTCTCTCTCTTTTTCTCTGTCTCTATTTCTCTCTCTCTTTATCTCTCTCTTTTTCTCTCTCTATTTCTCTCTCTCTCCCTCCCTCCCTCTCTCTTTCTCTCTCTCTCTCTCTCTCTCTCTCTCTCTCTCTCTCTCTCTGCATTTGAGTTTTTCCAAGACAGCTGCTTGGGAGACTCACTGGAGGATTTACTTTGGTTCCATTTTTTATTTGAAGTTTATTTGAACACAGACAACAACTTGTCTCTGGAAGGAGAACACTCAGCCTGTCATTGATTTCCACTGAACAGCACAGTGTGTTGGCGTGTCCTTGAGTGGCTGCCTTGATTAATCAGGTCAAGGATGGATCAGATGAGACAGCAACGCGCTTCTGTAGATTGTCAGAGAACACCAAATTTAATTGATGGAGTTGCTTTTTATGTGCTGAGAAAAGGACTGTGTGCTCCTTGTGGAAGGTGTGGAAGGTTTGTGAAATGCAGAGCTGTAGAGGGTTGAGAGTCACTAGACCTCAGGGCATGGAGCCCACCCAGCAGCACTGGGTCTCAGCCTGGTAGGTGTTTTCCTTTACTGTCGCCTAACTGCGCTGTTCCAGAGCATCTGAATTTGCAGTTGAGTTGCACGTGCTGCCATTCTTGCACTGGGGTAACCATCGCCAACTTCCCCTCCAGAATGTTTTTCATCATCCCCAACAGACTCTACACCAGCTGAGACTTCACGACTTCCCATGCAGCCAGCCCGGTTCACCTCTATTCTGCTTTCTGCGCTTATCAGTATGGGTTGACTTCCTCTGGGGACTTAGTGTAAGGAGAAGCACACAGAATTGCTTGGTTGCTCTTTTGCTTTGTGTATGGGGTACAGGGGGGGGGGGGGATAGGGGAGGTTCATGCTCAGGGGCGCTCAGGTTCACGCTCAGGTGGTGCTCTGGGGTTACTTCATGCTCAGTGCTCCAGACTGAGCCCTACTGAAGATCAAACTCAGGCCTTCCTCATGGGATGACCCAAGGATGTGGTGCTGGGGGTGACCGTGGCCACTCCAGTGGTGCTTTGGGGTCTCCAAGCATAGTGGTCTCTCCCTCTCCCTGTCCCTCTCCCCCTCCCCTCCCCCCCTCTCCCTCTCCCTGTCCCTCTCCCCCTCCCTCTCCCTCCTCCCTCCCTCCTCCCTGTCCCTCTCCCCCCTCCCTCTCCCTCCCTCCCCTCCCCCTCCCTCTCCCTGTCCCTCTCCCTCCCCTCCCTCCCCCCCCCTCCTCCTCCCTCCCTCCTCCCCCTCCCTCTCCTCCCTCTCCCTCTCCCTTCTCCCTCCCCCTCTCCCTCCCCCCCTCCTTCTCCCCCTCCCCTCCCTTTCCCATTCCCTCTTCCTCTGTTTCTCTGACCCCCTGTGGTGCTGGGAATTTTACCAGAAGTGCCTTGAAGGTCACATGCCTTAACTCCCTGTATTTTGTAGTTCGCAGACCCACAGCCAAATATTTTAAATGATGAAGATAAAACAGACAACTGGCTTCTGGCCAGCAGCTGCTTGCTTCCTTCACACTTGTTTGAGAAGTTCTTCACAATGTTAGGCTGCTACCTTCAAGGGATTTTAAATCTCTCCCTGGAACTTGTTCAAGTCAGTCATTAAAAAAAAAGGTTTGCTGTAGCAAAAGGAAACCTTAGGACAAACAAACTAGTCTGTGGAGGCAAATGGTCAGGCAGCAAATAGGCTGAGAGAGTCTCTCTAAACGAGCAGCTAACGCTGGTCTTCTCCCACCCCAATCTCTCCTCTCGTTTCTCTGAGGGACCAGGGGACACTCCAAGATTCCTCGGCCCAGTCTGAAAACTGCCAGGCTGGGAAGTGCTTTAATTTAATTTAATTTATTTTAATTTAATTTAATTTTATTTATATATCATTTTTGCTTTTGGGTCACACCCTGCAATGCTCAGGGGTTGCTCCTTGCTCTGCACTCAGAATTTCTCCTGGAGGTGCTCAGGAGACCATATGGGATGTTGGAGATTGAACTTGGGTCAGTTGCGTACAAGGTAAATGCCCTCCCCCGCTGTGCTATGGCCCCGGCCCCTGCACCTTGATTTTAAAGAAAGGTAGGCTGTCCGAGAGCTCAGGTGCACTTTGGCTCTTCCTTCTCCTCACCTCCATGTCAGACCCACCTTTGGAGCCTTTCCAACAGTTCACGAGGTAGGACACTTGTCTTCCTGGCAGCCGCTCCGATTCCCCCTGGTTCCATCCACATATGGTCCTCAAGCACTGTCGGGGAGGTCGCGTGAGCTCTGGACTACCCATGAGCACTGCTAGGTGTAGCCCAGCCCTCTCTGCCAATAAAGTTAAGCAGCTTTTTAGAATCTAGACTCTGGAGGGTGTAGTTTAACCTTGCATGCATGAGGCCTGGTTTTAATGTCCAGCCCCACAAACAAAACAAAGCAAGGAAATGCTTCAAGGACTTCAAGATTCTAAAGCAGCAGGTGGGGAGAGCCCAGGGCTGGGGCCTCCAGCTCTGGATCCCCCTCCGGGCTCTGCGGGCTGCTTGCTGGCCATTGTAGTCCTCTCTTCTCCCGACAACTCCTCACCCCCTCCCTCACTCCTGCATAAACCCAGCAGATGGAACTTCTTCCTGTCTTCACCACCCCTGCCACCAGGGCCCAAGACAGCTTCAGACTTTCAGTTTTGGGAAGTTGCACCCAAAGGTGCTCAAGGATTATCTGGGGTCACTCCCAGCAGTGCTTTGGGGATCAGGTCATGCTGCCATGGCACCGACCTCCTGCATGCAGTGTCTGCTGAGAATTCTCCCCAGTCCTGGGATGTCCTCTGTGGCACAGAGGGAAAGTTCAGGAAGTTAAGCATTGGGCTTTTCAAAGCTTGGGTCCATTTGTATCTTTTTTTTTAAAAGTAAAAACTGATTTTATTTGGAGGTTTTGAGGAAGGGGAAAGAGGGAGAGAAAGTGAGAGAGAGTAACAGGTTCAAGAGAGAATGTGGTATGAGATATTACTTGTATCACTTGTCTTCCGGTTGTTCATTGATTTGCTCGAGTGGGCACCAGTAACCATCTCCATATGTCCTGTCACATGCTAGTGTAGCCCAAGGACAATTGCTCAATTCAGGAAAATTAAGAATCTCAAAACATTCCTTCAGGTCATGGAAATGAGGTCTATAATTGTTACTGGTTTTTGGCATATCAAATACGACATGGGTAGCTTGCCAGGCTCTGCTGTGTGGGTGGGATACTCATGTAGTAGCCTCTCATCTCGTGTATGTATTGATGAACCGTGCAGCCGCAAAGCGGCCACACGAAACAGGAAAAGATCAGCTTTTCTGCTGGATGGACCTCTGACAAGCTGTGGAGTCTGGAGGTTGAAAATGACGGCCCTCATGGTGTGGGGGTTCTTCTGGCTTTGGGGTTCTTCTGGCTTCTTGAGAGACTCTGATGGGATGGCAGGCCAAGGCTAGAACCCACCTTCCCTCCTGGGTGCCTCATGATCAGCTGGGCACAGGGAGAGCCAGTAGCAGCTCTACCCCGTGTCTCTGAGACTCTGGATCAGGCATACTTGGGCTTGAAATAGATGGCTATAGGGTGGAACTCTGACAAGTAGGGCTGTGATCAGCTCTTTTGCTGGGGGAGCTCTGAAGAGTGGTGGAGTCTAGATGTTGAAAATACAGCCCTCAAGGTGTGGGGGGTTCCTCTGGCTTCTTGAGAGGCTCTGCTGGGATGGCGGGTCAGGGCTAGAACCCACCTTCTCTTCTGGGTGCCTCATGATCAGCTGGGCACAGGGAGAGCCGGTAGCGGCTCTGCCCCACATCTCTGAGTCTCTGGACCAGGCATACCTGGGCTTGACATAGACTAGTCATCTCTATGAAGAGTATGAGATAGTATGAGATATCCTGTGATAAGCAATTAATTAGTGCCTGCTAGGAGAGCAGGCCTGGGGGGGTGGGAAACGAGGGTCTTTGGTGGTGGTAAGGGAACGTTGGCGGTGGAACTGGTGTTGGAATATTGAATATCTGAAACGATTATATTATAAACAACTTTGTAAATCACAGTATTTAAATAGAGTTTAAAAACTTGAGAGAGAGGCAGAGAGAGAAGCAGAGAGAGAGGCAGAGAGTCAAGGAGAGAGAGGCAGAGAGAGGCAGAGATACAGAGTCAGAGAGAGAAGCAGAGAGAGGCAGAGAGAGGCAAAGAGAGGCAGAGAGAGAGGCAGAGAGGCAGAGAGAGAGAGAGAGACCGAGAGAGGCAGAGAGAGAGGCAGAGAGAGAGAGAGAGGCAGAGAGAGTCCCAGTACACACATCCCAGCATTAGATAGGAAAATATGAAGGGACACATCTCAAGAGGGGAGATGCAGACGCCACGTGTGCTCAGCCACGTGGGTACAAGCAGCACGTGCGCCGGGCAGCATATGCTAGCCAGGTCCATTTATATCTTATTGGGTGCACTCAGTGGCACGGCCAGCCCCTCCTTGCAGAGGGCAGTGGGCACTTGTTAGAATAGTAATACTATTAGTAAAACTAATAGTAAAACGAATAGTGCCCCACAGGCGTGACTTTCCCTCCTGGGCTGAAGTGCCCGTATCTGCTCCACTAGGGTGTAGGGACCAGCCTGGGTGGCTGGGACACCTGCCTGTGGTGGGCCAGTGCTGAGTGCTCGGAAAACGTGCCCAGAGATGAGCAACCTCAAAGCCACTTCTCAGCCCAAAATGCTCCGCAGAGGAAGAAAAGGCCCTGTGGGCTATCCCAGCCCCAGCCCACGACTCTGGGGAATGGGACTGCAGCCCCACAGGAGGAGAGGAAGATCTGCAGAGCTGCGAGGCAGCAGTGCTCCAAGCCACAACGGCTTGTCCAGACAGACCATCTGTTCACTCCTCCGTGCGCCTGGAAGTTCTCACTCTGTTTCCGAGTTTCTCAGCCTCCCTCCTGTATGGATTCTTTTATTTATTTTTCTAATTGGGTCACACCTGGCGATGCTCAGGGGTCACTCCTGGCTCTCACTCAGGAATTACTCCCGGCAGTGCTTGCCCAGTGCTTGCCCAGTGCTGACTCAGGTCAGCTGCCTGCAAGGTGAATGCCCTCCCCGCTGGACTATCGCTCTGCACCCCCTGTCCCCCTCCCGTGTGGATTCTTGCAGCCCTTTTTGAGTGCAATTCTTGGTTCACCTGCGGCCCTGACGTTCTTTGCAACATGTCTTCCCCCACTGCCCCAAGCCTCTGGAAAAATAAGCAAGGGGCTTGGAGAGGAAAGCCCCAACCTGTCCCCTTGTGAAGATGTCTGGGGTGTTCTGACACAGGTGAGGATCGGGGAAGATGACGGTCAATGACAGCTCCTGCCCTGAGCCCGTGTGTTTCCTGCTCTGTGGGAAGAGGGTCTGGGGACCAGCTCCACCTCCCATTCCCCAGCTCTGTGCCCGCTTCTCACCGGTAACAAGAGCCAGTTGGGCTCCTGTGTGTGAGAGAGCAGGAGCCTGGGCAGGGAGACTGCAGAATCCCACAGCTGAAGGCTGGGGCAGTGTCCACCCTGCTGGCTGGGACGGTGTCCACCCTGCTGGCTGGGACGGTGTCCACCCCGCTGACTGGGACAGTGTCCACCCCGCTGACTGGGATGGCGTCCACTCTCACTGCTCCGGGACTCTTGAATTGCAGAACATATTTGGAAGCACGTGAGAAATGTGTCCCGTGTTCAGCTGGCTTGAGCCCCAAATAGAAGCCAATGGGCTGATTCCCTGTAACCAGCATCTCACCTCCAGGAGGTGCCAAGAAGTCTTGGAATGGATATGCTTAACAAATGGCCAGAGAACCCACCACCTGGGACCATCTCAGGCTGAAGCGGTGTCTTGCGGGCTCTCTGGGGGCCAGGAGGAAGTAGGGGATATTTCTGGTTCCCTTCAAGCCCAGCCTCCAGTCAGTCTTGAGTCACCTTGGATCACTCAGGGGACTCCTTCCTTACCCAGCAGAGAGAGTTCTTCATACAGCACTGTGTGGCGGTCCCAGCATGAGAAGGGCTGAAACCACCCCACACCAAGGAGGGTGAAACCACCCAAGACCACTTTTACCCCAATACAAGAAACTCACGGGCCCAGCTCAGGAGCTGTCTTTTCTCCTGTCCCCAGCTGTGTCAGAAAACCCCAGACATCTCCACCAAGGGGACTCACAGGGGGCTTCCCTCTCATGGGGGTCCCAGCAGGCAGGAAGGGCTGAAACCACCCCCCATCCCAGCACGGAGTGCCAGAGCCAGTGTGTTGGAATGTTCTAGAAGAATCATTATTAGGAAGTGAATAGCTAACATTTATTAGGCACTGATCCGGCATCAGCTTCTGTGCTGTTTTCATCTCCCAGGGGAGAGGAACCAAGTCCCGGAAGGCTCTAGTGACTTGCCCTGCATCACGCCCAGGCCTGGTCCTCTGAAATGTGGACCCCAATCCCTGTTGCCTCCTGCCTGCTGATTGGGGAAGAGGGCAGAGACCCTGCTGTCTCTCAGGCATCGGGACAGCCAGGTCTGTGCCCTCACTTCTCACACCTCCAGGAGCAAGGCACTGCTGTGCTGATTCTACAGATGAGGAGGGCTCTCAAGCAGTGCTTAGGGAGGGTCCCAGGGGCCAATCCTGGCAACGGTCAGTGAATTAATGGTCATGTCTGAGGGTGAAGCGCTGCTGAGCTCCTGTGTTGCAGGGGATGGGGTGGGGGGGAGCCCTCTCAGGGCCACACCCAGCTGGATTGGGGGAGAGAGAACGGTGCCAAAGATCAAGGCAGGGGCCCTTCCTGCCAGGTACCTCCCTGACCCTTGTTCTACCTCTCTAGCTCTGTTTATTTTATTAAAAAGCTTCTTTTAATTGCATGTTTGTTTCTTTGTTTTATATGAATGTTTCCCTTCCTGCTCGGGTTCCAGGAAATTTATCATTAGAGATGAATTCTTAAAAGGCCTTTTATGCTTGAGTATCTAATTACAATTAAAAGGAAAAAGAAAAACTCTCAGAGTATTCGATAAATTAGCAGCTAAGAGAAACTACTGGTCCATCCTAGGGGACTTTGTGAGCCCTGGGAAGCTGCCGCCAGCTCTGAGATGTCATGGGGGGAGTGAGGAAAGGAAAGAGGTGGCAAAAGAGCCTCCCCTCCCCACTTCTGACTGATGGTCCTGAAAAGGTCTGGTAGATGGTCAGCGCAAGCCCTGAATCCTGAGGCAGCTCCTCCAAGCCTCTTCCTTTATGAAACCTTTCTTTTTGGCTTAGTGGATAGTCCTGTTGTTGGGCGTGAGACTTCCTCTGGCTCTGTGTTTTTCAGGTGTCACTCCTAAACCCCTGTTGGCAGGGCACAAGGCAAGTGTCTTTTTTTTTCTTTTTTGGTCACACCAGCAATGCTCAGGAGTTACTCCTGGCTTTGCACTCAGGAATTACTCCTGGCAGTGCTTGGGGACCATATGGGATGCCAGAGAATTGAACCCGGTCGGCCGCATGCAAGGCAAACACCCTCCCCACCGGACTATCACTCTGGCCAACACAAGCATCTTAATCCCTGTACTATAAGGCAGGAACTTTTTTATTTCTATTGAGCAACCTTATGTCTCTGGATCCTGAAAGTATGTGCTGAGACGTTATCCTGTATCTAAACCTCTCCTCCCCAAAGGTGTCAACCAGTACTGCCCAGCCTTGTATCCTGGCCTGTTTGTATGGCAAGTTGTTTCCTCCCCAGAATTCACTAAAACTATGTGCTAATGGTAAATTTTACATTTTCAATCAACAAGCCATGCAAGTTTATCATTTGATGGGAAAAATACTTCACTGAGTGGCTGTAGCTATAGCACAGTCGGTAGGGCGTTTGCCTTGCATGCAGCAGACCTGGGTTTGATCTCTGGCATCCTATAGGGCCACACAAGCACTGTCACTGTCACTGTCACTGTCTTCCCTGTTCATCATTGAATTGCTCGAGCGGGCACCAGTAGCATCTCCATATGTCCTGTCTCATGCAAGTAGAGCCCAAGGGCACCTGCTTGCTCCAGGAACATAAAGAGTCTCAAACCATTCCATCAGATCATGGGAATGAAGTCTATAATTGTTACTGGTATTTGGCATATCAAATACGACACGGGTAGCTTGCCAGGCTCTGCCGTATGGGTAGCATACTCTTGTAGTCATCTCTAAATACAGCATTTATTGATGAACTTCGTGGCTAGCAAGCAGCCGCGTGAGCCGGGCTGTGATAGGCTGGTCTGCTGGGTGAGTTCTGACGAGGGGGAAGTCTGGATATGGAAAATGGAGGCCCTCATGAAGTGAGGGGGGTCATCTGGTTGTTGGCGAGGTTCTGCTGGGGTGGCGGGGCAGGGCTAGAACCTGCCATCCCTCCTGGGCACCTCGTGAGCGGCCGGGCACAGGGAGAGCCAACAGCAGCTCTGCCCCATGTCTGTGAGTTGAGTGCACACAAGCACTATAGGGATTAATTATTGAGTGCAGAGCCCAGCGGGTAGGGAGTTTGCCTTTCATGCGGCCGGCCTGCGCCCGGCCTGTGCTGGCCTGGTTTCGATCCCCGGCATCTTATATGGTCCCCTGAGCACCGCCAGGAGTAATTCCTGAGTGCAGAGCCAGGAGTAACCCCTGAGCATCGCCGGTGTGACCCAAAAAAAAAGCACACAAAAAATTATTGAGTGCAGACCTAGGAGTAACCCCTGAGCACCACCAGGTGTGACTAAAAAAAAAAAAAAAAAAACAAAACAAAAACAGAAAAAGGAAATACTCACTGTAATGTAATCCAGAATATATATATGCAGATGGCCAAAAGACATATGAAAAGTCCTCAGCATTACTTAGGAACACACAAGTCAGAACATCAAGGAGATATCATCTCACCAGTGAGACTAGCACAGATCACAAAGAATGAAAACAGCCAGTGTTGGCAGGACCACGGGAAAGGACCCTCATCAGTGCTGATGGGGAATGTTGACTGGTCCAGCCTCTTTAGAAAACAACTCAGACACTTCTCAGAAAACTAGGAACTGAGCTTCCACATGATCTGGCAACTCCGCTTTTAGCATTACCTCAGTAGCTTCAGAAAACTCTTCACAAAAGACACTTGCACATCTGTGCTCGTAGCCCGATCTGGAAACAGCCCAGGTGTTGGAGAACAGATGACTGGATAAAGAAACTGTGGTACATACGGGCAGTGGAAACTTACTCAGCCATAAGAAAAGGTGAAATCATGAAGTTCCGTCTACGTGGATGGATCTGGAGAGTATCAGCCTGAGTGAGTCAGAAGGAGAGGATCAGATGCAGAATGATCTCTCTCGCATGTGGATACAGAGTAACACGGTAAAGGAACCACAACCACCCAAAGGCAACAGAAACTATCTTTTTTTTTTAAATGTTTATTTTATTATACCACTGGGGATATACAAAGATATTCATGATTGGGTTTCAGTCATACAGTGTTCCAGCACCCAACTCTCCACCAGTGCTCATTTCTTAACACAAATGTCCCCAGATTCCCTCTCTCTCCCCCAGCCTGCTTCTATGGCAGGCACTCTTCTTTCTCCTCTTCCTCTTCCCTCCTCCTCCTCCTCCTCCTCCTCCTCCCTCCTCCTCCTCCTCCTCTGTGTTCCTCTCTCTCTCTCTCTCTCTCTCTCTCTCTCTCTCTCTCCCTCCCTCCCTCTCTTCTTTACACATTGTGGCTTGCCCTACATACATTTAAGGGTTGTCAAGTATATCATTTTGCCTACATCCAATGCTCAGTTCTAGTCTGGCGTTACCATTTTCAACAATTAGTAGAACATTGGTGTATATTTATATTCCACAAATGAATGCAGTCATTCTATATCTATCCTCTTTCGGACTAATTTCACTCAGCATGATAATCTCCATGTCCATCCATTTGTAGGCAAATTTCATGACTTCGTTTTCCTGATAGCTGCATAGTAGTCCATTGTGTAGATGTGCTACATCTACACAATGTTTCTTTAGTTTCTTTAGCCAGCCTTCTGTTCTTGATCACCAGATTCTGACTATTATGAATAGTGCTGCAATGAATATAGAAGTGCAGATAGTGTTTCTGCTGTGTTTTTGGGTCTCCAAGGTATATTCCCAGGAGTGGTATTGCTGGGTCAAATGGGAACTCAATATCAAGTTTTTGGAGGAATGTCCATATTGTTTTCCAAAAGGGCTGGATTAGTTGGCACTCCCACCAACAGTGGACGAGAATCCCTTCACCCGCATCAATGCCAGCACTGGTTGTTCTTGCTCTTTGGATGTGTGCCAGTCTCTGTGGTGTGAGATGATATCTTGTTGCTTTGATAATTAACAGAAACTAGTCTTTACTAGGAAGCATATATCGCTTCTAGGCCTTTCGCTAAGATCAAGTATTTACTAGGAAGCATATTACTGTAGGGGGGGGACATTGGACATAGCGGACATTGGACATTGGACATTGACCCTCTAGTAGAGGGTGTGGTGTTGGAATTTTTTGCATAAAACCCCACCATTATCAACACTGTAAGCCACGATGCCTAAAACGAAATAAAGTAAAATATATATAGCCAGGGCTGTAACCTGACAGAAGGTGATCCAAAGGGAAGTGGGTGATTGCGTGGGTGGGCTTCTGTGAGAATAGCGTTTTCAGGAGCTGCACAGGCTCTCTGGGTGTTCCCCAGACCATCAAGCACCCCCATACTGAGCATGGTACTGCCTGGGGAGGGGTTGAGCCACGGCTAGTGGCGCTCAAGGGCTATTCCCTGCCTCTGTGCTCAGGAACTTCCCTAGCGGTGCTTGGGGGGGCATGCATAGTGCCAAGGATTGAATTGGGTAGCAACCAGATTTTAAGAGCTCTTCTTATGTTTATAAAAAGTGGGGGGAACGTCCTGCTAGTCGGGTGAAGTTTCCGTGCAAAGCATAGACGTAACCGGTGAGTCTCACCAAAGAACCAGAGCCAAAAACCCTGTGCAGCGGAGGAGGAGCAGGGGGCAGCCCAAGGACACTCTGGTGCCTGGACCTTGTGCCCAGCTGAGCCCTGCAGACAGCCTTTGGGACTTGGGGAGCACATGGCGTCCCTCCTGGCAGACTTGGACTTGCTGTGTGCGGGTGTGGCTCTAACTCAACTCTCTGCCCTTCCCATCCCCAGTGACTTTGCACAACAAGTCTGGACCCTCCTGATGGTTTCTGAGAGGACAGCTTGGGGTGGCCACGGCTTTCTTGGGGCGAGCTGGGGATGGCGGTGTGGGTGCAGAAAGGAAAGAGTTGGCTCTGGTGACACAGCAGGCAGCAGGGCAGTTGGTGTTGGCCCCGTGTTCTGCTCCGTGTCACTCCCTCTGGGCGACAGGAAAGGTTGGTTCTGATGGCCACAAGAAGCAGGTGAGGTGGGCTGTGTCATGGATGGCAGAGAGAGGAATAGCGTTATGGAAGCAGAGCTCATGGCCATGTGAGAAACGAGTGTCTGATGGAATAGTGCAGAGAGGGCCAGAGAGGGGCACAGAGGTGAGCCCCTAACGGATGGTGTCAGTGTCATGGCAGCTGAGCGAACAGGAGCCTGGATGAACCAACGTTCATCCTGCTATGAAGGGTCAAGAAATCTTGGCTTTTGTGAATGAGAGACTATGGGCCCCCTTCCCCACACCCACATTCACGTCCTCTGGAGGACTATGCTAGCCTGGGGGGTCCCAGATAGGCTACTCAATCTGACCGGAAACTCCTCTTGGACAGAATTTCTGCCTCTAGCAGGACAACAGGAATGGGGTGATGGGGCAGAACAAAACCTTTCACTTCCGGCGGAGTGAGAGAACAGCAGGTGGGGCCTTGCTTGTGGCTGTCCAGGTCCAGTGCTCAGCCTTGCATATGGCGCCCCAGAGCCAGGAGCACCGCTGGGTGTGGCCTCCCCCAAAACAAAACCACTTTCCCTTCTTCCCCGAAAAGGGTCCTTTTGCTGGGCTCCAGATCCATTTTAGGGTTGGGAGTGTGGCTCCCCCAGTAGACAGAACACACGTCTCACACATGTCGCATGTGACTTATCACGTGTGTCAGTCCCTGGGTCTGACCGCCAGCCCCTGCTGCCACCTTCACCCCAGAGCCTCGCAGAGAGGAGAAAGCGACTCTCAGCGCATCTCTCCAGCTCAAGGCTGAGATTCTCCAGACCTTTGCTTGACCTCAAAGTGTGCATAGCTCCTGGAGGCCTGGCACCTACCTCTGGCTCTGAAAGCAACAGTTGCTCCTAAGCGGGTTGGGGGTCTTTGCCCAAGTCTGTGGGGTAGCTCTGAGAAGAGCCAGCCCTCTTGGTATGGCTAGCAACTCTCACCTCTGTCTGTCTGTTCCCCGTCTAGCGTGATGTGGCCTCAGTGGCCTTGGGAACCTCAGGCTCTGCATGCAGGAGTCTTGTGTCGAGACCAGGCACCACCAGGGCTCCCGAGCAATGCCCAGAGCAACCCCAAAACCATGAGCTAGGGCAACCCCCCAGCACTGCTGGGTCCCCCAAAAGCAGTGTTTAAGTGCTGAACCCCCAGAATTTAGGAGCCTTGAGTTGGGAATAATCTCTTTCCATTTTTAATCCATGTGGGATTTAATCTATGGTGGACCCCACTTCCTGGGGAGAGGGCAGTTTGGGCCCAGACACACAGGGTCAGGCTGAAAGAAAGTGGGCAGAGCTGGGCAGGCCATGGCTGGTAGCCACTGGCAGTCAGGAGAGAGGCCCGGGATAGAAACCGGCTCTCAGAGGAACCAGCTTTGTGATTCCGTGACTTCTAACAGCCAGATCTGTGAGGGATCCATTTCTGTTTGTATTAAGATGCCCAGTTTGTGCTATGAGGACCCCCCACCAGTGTCCTGGAGGCTGAGAACTGGGCTTCCTGGGCAAGATGGAGTGTGGGCAGCTCCCCGAGTGTCAAGTAGGCCCCTGGAGCCCTGCAGCCTCATAGCCATGGAGGTGTGGGGCGCGGACACTGGGCTGCTCCAGCTGTGTCTGCACAGCGAGTGAGAACAGGCCCTCTGGGTCTCCGCCAGGCCAGGGCCAAGAGGGACCTGGAATGTTCTGCGTCAGCTGCCTCCGTGTCTGCCTAGGGACTGTGGGGCTCACATAGGTGAAAGGACTGGCATGAGGCCAGGGGCCAGTGGAATGATGCCCCCGTATTTTATAAGGCCCTTTGTTGGACATATTCCCCATTTATTTCTATTATTCATTCATTCGCTCATTCATTCATTCATTCGTTCGTTTGTTTATTCATTCATTCATTCATTTATTTGTTTTTGCTTTTTGGGTCACACCCAGTGATACTCAGGGGTTACTCCTGGCTCTTCGCTCAGGAATTACTCATGACGGGGCTCGGGGACCATATGGGATGCCGGGGATAGAACCCGGGTCCACCGCGTGCAAGACAAAGACCCTACCAGGCTGTGCTATCGCTCCGGCCCACTTATTTCTATTATTAGTACTAGCTTAATTAAAAAGATATTCCCAGGAGTGGACCTTGAGAGCTTGTTTGGAGGTTCTAGCAGGGGAGGCGCAGCTACTCGTATACCCTCGACCGAAGACCGGTCTGTCTCTATTCGGGAAGGCCGTCCTCTTCGACCGAGCGCCCAGCTTCAGGAGAGACGCACATGGAGCAGTGAGGGAGGAAGGGGACACCCACCTAGCCAGCCAGATCAGCCGAATCAACCCTGGCGATCAATGGGGTGACAGATGTCGCAGCCAGAAAAAAAAAATTCCAGGAGTAACCCCCTGAGCAATGCCTGGTGTGACCCAAAAAAAGAAAAAAAAATCATCACCAGCCTCCCCCTCCAAACCTGTCCTGGCCTCCAGGTATGGGGAAAAAGCTTCCCCACTTCCCAGCAGGTCATGCCCCCCCCTCCACCCCCAGTCTTTCCACCCTCAGCCCAAGGGGAGAATGTGTGCTGTGGTACCCAGTCTCTGGGAAAGCTTTAGTTTCTCTCTCTGCCTGACTGGGCTTCTCTGTTTCAGGGCTACACGGAGGCTTTCTTTCTCTCTCCTCTTTCTCTCTCCTCTGGGAGGCCCAAGTGAGGCTCCTGAGAAGCTGGGGTTCTGGGTCCTCTTGGCCCTCTAAGACCAAAGTGAGCCACTTTTGTAGATTTTCCCTGCAGCGCCGGGGTGCTGGGCCTGAGTGGGTGGGAAAAGAGTGGGATTTCTCACTCCCCTGAGAGGTGGGAGACGGAGAGCCGCAAGGTCTGTGAGGGGGGTAACGTCCACATAGACCCACGTCCCTAGAGAACCTTCTCCTCACATACTCACTTCCACACAGACCACATCCAACAGACCCACATCCACACAGACCCATGTCCACACAGACCACTCCACACAGACCCACCTCCACACAGACCACATCCACACAGACCCACGTTTACACAGACTCACTTCCACATAGATCTACGTCCACACAGACCAATGTCAACACGAACCCACATCCACACAGCTCCATGTCCTCAGAGACCCACATCCACACAGACCCATGTCCAGAGAGACTCATATCCACATAGGCCCATGTCCATAGACCCATGATCTCACACATCTATCCATATTCTTATTGACCCACACCCTCAGAGACCCACATCCACACAGACCCACATTCACACGGACACTTGTCTTCAAAGCCCCATGTCCACACAGAGAACCATGTCCTCAGTGCCCCATGTCCACACAGAGAACCATGTCCTCAGAGCCCCATGTCCACACTGAGAACCAGGTCCTCAGAGCCCCATGTCCACACTGAGAACCAGGTCCTCAGAGCCCCATGTCCACACAGACCCAAGTCCTCAGCCCTGGGAGGCAGAAGGGAGGCCCAGTTCTGCTGTGTTCCCGTGAGGCGTCTGAAGTGCCCCTCAGTCAGCTTTCTTGAGAGCCAGATTCAGTGTGGTCCCTGGGGCTCAGGGAGGGCAGCATGGAGCTGGGAGAGCTCCTTTTGTTCCCCAGGAAGGCCCGGAAGGAAGACTGGACACCTTTTTGTCACACAGGTCAGTAGTAGCCCAGCAGGGGTCCCAACACAGTGCTTCTAGCACCCATTGCCAAACCAGCTCCTATGGAGAGACTCACCTCCGTGCAGGGAGGTGCCCAGAGGGTGGTGGGAGCACATGCTCTGTGTGTTGGGGCTCTGGCACCCCGTAGTCCCTACCCGACTCAGAGCACTGCTGGGAGTGAGCACGAGCACTAAGCCTGGGTATCCTTGAGCACTGAGCCCCCAAACGGAACCCCCCAAAATAACCCTACTTCTGGGAAAGGTAGCACTTTCCGTAATCAGATATGCCCTGTTGGGCAAGTGTTTTGGTTCCTTTTTCAAATCAGTTTTGACGTGTGGGAGTCAGAGGCTAGGTAAGACAGAGAAGGGATCATGTACGAATAAATATTGAAAAGGCTAATGCCAACCTAGAACTGAGCATTAAATACAGGCAAAAAAAATGCATATGATGGCCTCTAAGTGTATGTGTTGCAACCCACAATATGTAAGGAAAAGACAGAGAGGGAGAGAGAAAAGAGATAAAGAACCTGCCATGGAGGCAGGCTATGGGAGGGGGGAGGAATGGGGACATCGGTGGTGGGAAATGGGCACTGGAACACTATGTGACTGAAACCTCCAAACATGAACAACGTTGTAATTGTATATCTCACGGTGATAATAAAATATTAAAAAAAAGAACCTGCCATAGAGGCAGGCTAGGGGGGGGCAGGGATTGGGGACAGTGGTGGTGGAAATGGGCACTGGTGGAGCGATGGGTGCTAAAACATTGAATGGCTGAAAACAAATATGAACATCTTTGTAATTGTATATCTCACGGTGGTATAGTAAAATATTTTTTAAAAAATCAGTTTTGATTCGGTTTTGTTTTTAGAACATACCTGTCAGGTGCCCAGGACTTACTCCTGGCTCTGTGCTGAGCTTCTGATGGGGTTCAGGGGGCCATCTAGGATCCTGTTTTAAGCAAAACTCATGGCACAGCAATAGGGCACATGCCTTGCATGTGTGAAAGGCTGGGTTCCAAACCTGGCACTAAAAAAAAATACATAAATATATTTAAGACTAACTATCTCTAGACCTATTTAAGAGTAAATAAGAAATGATAACCTGCAGCCTTTGTGTCCGGTATTCTCTGCCAAGAGTTTTCCATCCTCTGCCCTCCTGAGCAGCAGGAGTGATCTGAACTGTACCTTCCACAGCAGGAAGCGACTCTGGGACCTGAAGCCAGGTCCCAGGCCCTTCCCGCAGCTGCAGCAGCCTTGGCCCCTGCGAGCTTCTGGCTTGGGCACAGCCACACGGTTCCCTGGGTGGCCTCTGACCTGCTTTGCCGGGAAGAGTCACGTGCCCGAGGTTCCCCATTCTGCCATCTGCCCCTCTAGGAAGGAGGCTCACCCATGCGTGCACCCCAGGGCCACCAGCGTGCAACCCTGGAGCAGAGTCACACGTGGGAAAGGAAAGAAAACATGTGAGACGTGTCAAGTTGAGGCTTCTTCCTTCACAGATGCGGGTCTGGGTCAGACTGTGGTTAACAAACCCTTCTCTTTAGCAGCCTCTGCTCAAGTCAGAGGCTGCTAAAGAGAAGAATCAGCACCGAGGAGCTCCCATCCGGTGACCTTGAACAAGTTCCCCAGAGTGTATCTCCCCATCTCTGCTATTTTGTGGGTGATACCGAGGACTCCTGAGATTCAGGAGAGGCTGTTCTATACACTGCTAAGAGTGTATAGAACACTCTATACTCAGGACTCTAGACAGAGGAGACCCACACAGGACACCCTGAGCATCACGGGCCGGCCAGAGAACAGGTGGAGTCTAGCCACTAAACTCCGTTTTCCCTTCCCTGGACCTTAGACCCAGATTCCTGGGCTGTTGCGTGGGGCAGATCCAACATTCCATGTCTTTCAGGAACCCTGGAGAACTGAGGTGCCTGCATGGGGGGTGGGGAACCCAAGAGAAGGCTCTGCCTGCTTCAGCGCTGAAAGAGCCCCCCGGCAGGGGATCTGGTTAGGTGAGTGAATGGTGCTGGGGAGTGGGCCCAGGGCCTCACCCATGCCAGGCATGTGTTCATTTTGGCTCTCATCCCAAACCAGGAAAGGCACGCTGGTGAGGGGTTTTACCAAACAGACACACTCGTGTTCCCCGGCCCCCCCCAGTTCAAGCACGATCCGGACCAGCCCTCCTCCCCTGCAGACACCCCCTCCCCTTTGGTTCTCATGCCAAATTCTTCTACCCCCTCCTGCTCAGCACTGCAGGCTGGGGGTAAAATGAACTTGACACCCATAGCAGCTTCCTCCGGCCCGGTCTGAGGGTGGCGATGCTGATGCCCCTCACTGTTATTGATTGCTTCTTGTTGCTTCTACATCTCCACTTGCCTGAGTTGTGTGCGTTGTTTAAACAAGTTTATGATTTGTATTCCCTCTCACCCTTCCCTTTGTTGCCAATGTTGTTGATGGGATGACCTAGGGGTTGCACGCGTGCCTGGCTCCCGTGCTCCCACTTTTGCTGGCAGTGGTGCTCATGGGGAGGGAGTCCCACTTGCCGTGGTGTTCAGACATGTGTTTGTGTGGTGGGAGTGTCACTTTCCCTGGCCATGGCATACACACATCTTTTCCAGTTGTGGTGGTGCTTGCTGGGACTTGCACTCATTTTCAGTGCCGTTCCCACTCTCCCTGGCAGAGATGTGGCTGGAAATGTGATGCTAGCTGGGTGAAAGGATGCAGACAGCAGAGCTACTTCTTGGCTCATGTGGGTCACCAGGGTTTTTGACTCATGACTACGTGCTGGCAAAGCAGATATCCAGTGTCTCTGCATTCTTCCTCCCCTGGTATGTTCTGATGATGAGACTTGGGAACCATGTCCAATTTGGGGGAATGATGAATCCTCTAGTCATCTCTGCAAGCTTAGGTCCAGTTTCTTGGGGCTGTTGCCCTGGGGGTGGAACACAAATACCGGAAGGGAAGCATTAGTTCAGCATAAAAAGCAGGGAAGATTTAAGCAAGTTGTTGGGAGGGCTTCCTGGCAGGGGCTTGGGGGCTTTACGAGGGGGTGGGGGGCAGGGAAAGGGAGGAAGAAGTTGATTAGGCTGGAATGAGGGGTGGGACTAGAACTCGCCTCCTTCCTGTCTGGCTTGGTCTCCTCTCTTAGTCGGAGCTTTCCAGACTGTTCTTTGGGGAGGAGTCTGGGGCTGGCTGGGGAACTGATGTGTGAGTGAGTGTGTGTGTGTTTGTTTTTTGGGGGGGAGGCGGGCCTAGGGGCTTTAGCCAAGTCCTTTCTGCCTCTTTTCGACATAGTGGAGCTCTGAGAATGACTTCATCTGTTTGCTTTTTTAAAAAAGTTATAGCTGTTCGGATGCTTGAAAACCCACTCTCTGGGGGTTCCCTTGGCTGGAAAATTCTATTTTAGGGAATAGGTGGGTGTGGAAGGGTTAAGCATTACTTGGCAGAAGAACAGGGCTGGGCCTCACTGACCTTTCTGAGTGGTTAGAGGGGGCTGTGGTGGTCCAATCTAGAAAAACTGTTCAACAAAGCAACTTATGAAGGCTCAGGATGTAGAGGAGAGGTGAGCTGCCGACCAGAGCCAGAAGCCGAGAGCCCGACGCCCCGCCCCTTTCCTCCTCCTTTTGTTTTTCTTTTTTTTTTTTTTGACTTCTGGCTGGTAGTAGTCTGTTGGGGCTGTTTAGATTCAGCGGTTCCCACTTTTTGCCAGGGAGTAGGTGACGTGTGTACATGGCCTCCCTCGCTCCGACAGGCCTAGTTTGGGCCTGTAGTTCCACGGGGTGCAGAAGGTTGGGCTAGCCGGGCCTGGATAAGCTTCTGTGCCCTGGCAGGTCGCTCTGAGTCAATAGCCCATTCCCCAGGCGGCGGGAACAAAGCCCTCTGACTGCAGTGGTGAGGGTCTGGCTGCCCCCTCTTCCTGAAACAGCTGTTTATTCTTTTGACAGCCTTCCATCCCTGCTTCCCTCCGTGTGTCTGACTTCCAGAGGGAGCATTTGGTTTGCTTTCCACTCTATGGGAAGAGGAGCGACAATGAGGTATGTGCAGAAGGGCAAAAATGCAGAAGTGATTGGGGCCGGAGCGATAGCCCAGCGGGTAGAGCATTTGCCTTGCATGCGGCCAGCCTGTGCCGGCCCGGGTTTGATCCCTGGCATCCCGTATGGTCCCCTGAGCACTGCCAGGAGTAATTCCTGAGTGCAGAGCCAGGAGAAACCCCTGAGCATTGCCGGGTGTGACCCCCAAAAAAAAGCAAAAAAAAATGCAGAAGTGAGTTCCTTCTGCCTTGGAGGGGCTGATCTGGGAGACCTTTTGCTGGACCCCTGGCTGAAATAACAAAGCGGGAGCTGCCAAATGCTGGCTTGGGGCTTCTGGAAGTTCTGCTGAAGTTGGTTTCCCTGGCAGAATGTTGCAGCACTGCAGTCTGGGTTTTCCTTCTCTCTGCAGGTTTCAAGCCCTGGGCGGGGGCAGAAGGGTGAGATTTTGGGCCCGGGTGGGAATGGAGGTAAATGCCGCAGAAGTGGGGCATTGGGTTTGCTTGGCCTTATTTCTCTTGGAAAAAAAAACCCTGGCACAATAAAAATGATCCCTGGGGCTGGCAGCCAGGAAGAGTGGCTGGGGCCAGGCTTCCAATTCCCAGAAGGGGGTTGAAGAGCACAAGCAAGAAGCTCTCAGACGGTTCCTTTTGTGATGGCCAGCGGCAGAGCCCATCCTGTTTTTAGTCTGAGTCCACCAGGGGCTGACTCCTGTCCTCTGAAAAAGAGCACGGTTCTCCTGTCTTCCCGCCCAGGCGTGCCTTCCCTGACGTGCCCACCTGCTGAGAGAGGGCTCAGGGTGCAGGGTGGTCTCACAGCCCCCATGCCAGGAGGTGGTTTCAGAGGTAGAGAGGCCGCTTTTTTATTTTGCTTTTTGGGTCACACCCAGCTATGCTGAGGGGCTACTCCTGGCTCTTCGCTCAGGAATTACTCCTGGCAGTGCTCAGGGGACCATATGGGATGCCAGGGATCGAACACGGGTCGACAGTATGCAAGGCAAACGCCCTACCCACTGTGATATCACTCAGGCCCCTAGAGGCCACTTTTGAAGCTGGAAAGCCCCCAATGGGGGTGAGTGCAGAGACCCCAGCTTTCAGGTTGTTTTTTTTTTTTAAGAAAATAGATTTCAGGGCCGGGCGATAGTCCAGCGGGTAGGGCGTTTGTCTTACACGCGGCCGGCCTGTGCCAGCCCAGGTTCGATTCCCGGCATCACATATGGTCTCCCGAACACTGCCAGGAGTAATTCCTGAGTGCAGAGCCAGGAGAAACCCCTGAGCATTGCCGGCTGTGACCCAGAAAAGGAAAAAAATCCAAAAGATTTCATTTGGAGGCTCTCTAGGAAGGGAAGGAGGGAAAACAAAGAGAGAGAGAGAGAGAGAGAGAGAGAGAGAGAGAGAGAGAGTGAAACACACGCCAAGAGAGAAGGCGGGCTCCACCAAGGGGGAGTGGAAGCCCCAGTACACGCATCTCCATGTTAGATATGAAGGCATGGAAATACACATCTCAAGAGCAGAGATGCGGCACCACTTATGCTCGGCCACGTGGGCTCAGGCAGCATATGTGTAGAGACCCCAGCTTTCACCGATGTGCGTGTGTGCGTGCGTGCGTGCGTAGCGTGCGTGTGTGTGTGTGTGTGTAGGGAGTAGGGGCTGCTGTTCACCCCAGCCTGGGTTGACTGGGGAAGCCTGTGGTGCAAAGTCCCAAGGACTGGTGTCAGACTGGTGAGACTGAGGCTGAAACAAGCCTCGGAAGGGGAGGGCAGGCTGTCCCTCTGTCCAGCCTTTCCCTTCCAGGGTGTCCCCACCCTCCTGTCCCACCCCTTCCTGACCCCCAGACACAATGCACACTCCCTGCTCAGCCCCTTGCCTTTGCAGAGCCCTGGCCTTGGGCGTTTGCAGCATCCCCTGAGGCCGTGGGCACCGACTCACTTAGGCCATTTCTCTGTGACAGTTCTCGGTGGGGCGGTTGACTTCCACCCTGTGCCCTATCTCCTCTGGCTTGTCTGGTGTAAGCCGGGAAGGAAGAAAGATTTGTTGGGGTCCTTCACGGCCTCACCGGCTTAGTTTCCCTTTGTGGACCTGCCCGGACCTGGTGTTTTTGTGTCCTTCTGGCACCCGCTAATCCCCAGGCAGCTGGGCAGGGGCCACGGCAAGAGGCGGAGTCCTGCAGCCACCAGAGCGAGGGGAGACTGCGGGCCCGCACCCTTATTTTCCTGCTGGACCCCAGCTTCCCCACATAATGACTTTTCCAGAGCTGCTGAGGGCTGTTCCTCCTCTCCCCTGGACACAAGAGGAATTCTGTTGGCAGGAATGCCTCAACTCGGGAGGGTGGTGGGATGGGGGCGGGCTGGGGGATGCACTAACAGTGTGTACTCGTGTGTGGACGCACGTGCACGCTTCGGTGGTGGACAGGTGGGGTTGGGCGACTTCCACAGGCCGCATGGACGAGTCAGCCTGACGCTCAGGGAAAGAGGCTCAGGCGAGGGGAGGGCATGTGACTGCTGCCCTCAGAGGATTGCAGCTGCACCCCGGGACTTGAGCTCTGGGTATGAGTTCCGGGACCCCAAAGTAGCTTTGTGGGGTGGCGGGGGTATCCATACAGGGACTGGTTCTAGGAGGAGGGATCTCCCCATATGGTCCCCAAGCACTGCCAGGACTGATCCCTGAGTGCAGAGCCAAGAGTGAAGCCCCGTGTGTCCAGAAACTAAAGCAAGTACAGAAACCCAGAGACGCTGGGTAAAGCTTCAGACCTCAGAGTGGAGATCACAGGCAGCCAGCAGGGACAGGTACTGTCCCGGCCCACTGGTCTCTGTGGACACTTTCCCCAGAGATGGGGGTAATGGGGAAGCCATCCCCTGTTTCTGAGCCACTGGGTAGGACTCAGCCCTTCAGAGGGGTCCAGGGAGGTTAAACATTCTAAGGGCCAGATCCCCCGCCTCCTTTTGTCACGAGGGAAAAGAAAGAAAAGGAAAGAAATATTTCATAAGCTCGCCAAGGCAGCCTTCCCCGGAGCCCTAGATCTCAGCTTCCAGGAAACTTCTACAGCGTTTCTAGAGGTTTGCTGAGGGACCTGACCGAGTTTAAGTTTCACACAAAGGAGGACAGTCCCCGGAAGCAGGAGTGAGCCGGACACGGCAGGGCTGGACATGCCGCTCGCTCCCGGGCAAGTGACACTGCACGTGTCCGCCTGTCCTGAGAGGGGCTGAGCCCGTGAGGTCTCCCCAGAGGATCCCTAGGCTCTACGGGCACAGACTGTGTCTCTCTGAGTGCTGTTCCCTGACCTGGAGAGGCAGGTTGTTTGGTCTTCAGCAGGTGGGGCTGGACCTGGGTCCATGCATCCATCAGCATGTCTGGCCGTGCCCTCCACACCCACACTTATGGGAGGTTGTTGGAGAGCTAGAGCTGGAGCAAAGCGAATCGAAAATCCTTCCTGCCCTCTTTCTCCTCCCCCTCCTCCTCCTCCCCCTCCTCCCCCTCCTCCTCCTTCCCCACCTCCTCCTCTCTCTCCTCTTCCTTTCCTTCCTCCTCCTCCTCCCCTTCCTCCTCTTCCCCCTCCTCCCCTTCCTCCTCTTCCCCCTCCTCCCCCTCTCCTCCTCTTCCCCCTCCTCCCCTTCCTCCTATTCCCCCCTCCCCTTCCTCCTATTCCCCTCCCTCCCTCTCCTCCTCCTCCTCCTACCCCTTCTCTTCCTCATCCTCCTCCTCCTCCCCCCCTCCTCCCCTCTTACCCTCTTTCTCCTCCTCCTTCCCTCACCACTCCTCTTCCAGGCTCTTAATCAGACGGAGGCACAGGACAGATGGGGAGTCTCATTTGCATCTATGCCTACTGCATTGTATAACATGTTCTTATTCTAAAACCTCCTTCTTTTCCAGCAAATATGTGGCGAGACCTTGCTAGGTCCTAGGCTCAGAACTGGCTCCCTGGATCCTCCCTGAATACTTGTTTCATGGACCGGGTCATAAGACAGTTTAGCGCTTGGTTTATATAGTGGTAGGGAAGTTCCCTGCTGAGTATTAAAAGGGTGTAGCATCTTCAAATTTTTTTCTGCTCTCCCTCCCCCCCCCGCCTTCTATGGCAGGCGCTTTCCTTCTCTCTCTGTCTCTGTCTTTCTGTCTCTCTGTCTCTCTCTCTCCTTTTGGGCCTTACAATTTGCAATTCAGATACTGAAAGGTTATCAGGTATATCCCTTTACCTATTTCCAACACTCAGTTCCTGTCCAAAATCATTCCAGCTGTCATTGCGGTACTGACCACCGCCATCTTGCCCTTGTTTCATTTTATCGATTGTTTTGGGACATCCATTGGTTCTCTGGAGACCTCATGGTTCCCTGACAGGTATTTGCTGCCGACTGAGCTGGCAGTTAAGTGGGGAGCCCGAGCGTGAGGCGCTGCTTAAGTCCTATAGAGCTGAGGGTCACCCAGCCCACCCTCCGTGGTGCTTGGGTCCTCAAGGCTGCCCCCAGCAGTGCTGGGGGAGCCACATGGTACAGGGGGATCAAACCAGGGTCTGTGACATGCAAAACATGTGCCTTAACCCTCTACTATGTCTCTTGAGTCCTCATTTTAAAGATGAGGAAACTCATTTTATGGGATTCATTCTGGGTTCCCAGTTTTTTTTTTGTACCCTGAGGGCCAGCGAGGTTGGAATTCAGAACTGAAGAGGGAGAGTGTGAATTCTGAGTCATGTATTATGTAACACCCACAATGTGGCAGCACCCCATGAATAACACATCAGTATTTATGCTAAGTTTCAACAGGCTTGCTGGGGACCGGGTGGGGTCAGACCAGAAAGCGCCTCCTGTCTGCTAGGGCTTTTATGCCAACTGAAGGGCAGGAAGGGTCTCCGTTTTCGGGGCCTTCCCAAGTGGGGGAAGGCTGTCGGCGCAGTTGGGGCTACGAGAGCTGTCCCAAGTTGTGGGTTGCCCAGCTTCCTGTGCAGTAACGTTGGGACTTGAATCCCTGCCTCCAAAGCCCACGTGGTTTAGCAGCCTGCACCCTGCTCCTGGAGATGAGGAACTCATCCTCAAAGCAGCCACCGACACAGCCTTCAGCCATTTGCTGCCACGCTCAGGCCTCACCACGCGCTCCATGCTCTTATGATTATGCTCAGAGCTCCTTGGGTTTCCCAGCATGGAGGCTGAGCTGCATGCAGGCTTCTACCTGGAGACCCAGACACCGAGCCCTGCCGTGATGCTTCTTCCAAGAGCAAAAGCTCAAGCAAGACTGAGGCTCACCTGGAAGGCCACGGAAGACCACACTTGGTGGAAGTGTGGAGAACTAGCTGGAGGGCGTGCTCGGTGGCCCAGCGGAGCCCTGGACACTCTCTTTCCAAACACAGCTCACTCGCCAAGCCAGAGCACAGAGCGTCCTTATTCAGCGCCGGGCTGTCTCGCCTTTAGCTGGACTCAGTAAGGAGTGAAGCAGGCATGGCCCACAGCATCCAAGACAGGACTCAGACACCAACCTGCCATGCCAAGACGCAGACGCTGTTCAACTGAATGTGGAGCCTGTCCCGGGCTGTGACTGTTCATTTACCAACAGTGTGGACAGCTTCCTGATTGGCTCGAATGGGGTATTTGGGATTTGGGGCTGAGTAAACCAAACCTCCTGCCTCATGGGACAGCTTGGAAGAGGACACACAGCTTTCAGTAGAGCTTCCCGGGCGTTGCCTCCTGATTGACGTGCATGGCCTGCAGAGGGCTGGGCGTGCCTGAAGACAGGGCATCCCCAGGTGGTCCCTCTGATGTGACTTCAGAGGCGATGACAGTGGAGGAGCCGCTTGGCAGGCTGCTCTCTCATCTTGGCTTCTGGGTGCCGACACTTCTACATCTTCTTGGACTGTTCCCAGCACAATGCCCAGGAGGCCAGCGGTGCTGGGGCTTGTACCTGGAGCCCCTGTGTGCAGTGTCTGCCCAGCCCTGCTCCGTACTCTTCCTCACAAGTGTCCTCAGGCTGCCGCCCAGTGCACTCGCTCTTGTCCTTCTCTTTCTGACCACCTTCTTTTTTTGAGGCAAATAAAGGTGTTTATTTAAATACTTATATAAAAATGGTCCTAGAAGTTGTAATATACTTTCCCTTTTGATATTGCACTATGAAAATGACTTCCTGTTAATTCTCAAAATTAGATTTCAATGCTGTTCTTTAAAGCTATAGAACTTGTGCTATGTCAACAGTGACTCTTGGAAGAATCACAGTGACAGCCAACTTACACCTTGAGCAATCAATTGGTAAGAATGTTGCTTTGGAGTCAAATAGGGCTTAAAACTTGAATCATTTGCATCTGTCCTTATAAAATGTGAAACTAGTTTTTAACCCATCTTAAACACTCTTGGGGCCGGAGCGATAGCCCAGCGGGTAGGGTGTCTGCCTTGCACGAGGCCGGCTTATGCCGGCCTGGGTTCGATCCCGGCATACCATATGGTCCCCCGAGCACAGCCAGGAGTAATTCCTGAGTGCAGAGCCAGGAGTAACCCCTGAGCATCGCGGGTGTGACCCAAAAAAAGGCAAAAAAAAAAAACCACTCTTAAAGTATATAATTATGTAATTGCTATTTTCAATAAAACGAAAATGATTTGAGTATCAAACAGTATATTATCTACCTTGTAGATAGTTCTTTATCTAACACTGAGAACTATGTTAGCAACCTTTATATGATATGAAACTAAAAAAGGAAAAATAATAAAGCTGCTCCTAAATTTAAAAAATCATCATCTAATAAGTCATGAAAAATTTGGCATTTTGCTATTGGGAAGTAAGTTTCATATTTTATAGAAATAGTAGCAAAATCTTGCCATTTTAGGCTTATTAATTTCTTTTTAGGAAGCCGCTTCCCTGGCACAGGTTTAGTAAACACTAAATCTATCCTGACTGGCCTTAGTTTGAGGGTGATCTGAATCTGGTTAAAGAATGTGAACAGTACCCGAGTCCAGATAATCAAATTGGTAGCCCCAATTAAATTCTAAGGGTAACTGAAAGTAACTGAAGGCATCATTTGAGCTATTAAAAACAGCCAAGTTTCAACACTGTTCTATCCCAACACTTTTTTTTATTGTTGTTGTTTTAGTATTTTGGGTCATATCTGACAATATTCAGGAGTTACTCCTCACTCTGCACTCAGGAATTTCTCCTGACAGTGTTTGGGGAGTCATATGGGATGCCGGGATCAAACCCAGGTTGGCTGCGTGCAAGGCAGTACCCGCTGTACTATTGCTCCACCCCTCTATCTCAACACTTCTATAATAAATAACTTCTGCCAATACAGTGACTCTCCTAGATAAGGCTGTTTCCCATACATTTCTAGGGAGTCTGTCAGCTTCATTCATAAAGACATATCAAGTATAAGTTTACATTGTGAGAAATCAGGGTCAGGGGATTTCTAGAAAGTTGTACTTATGGCACACGTGTGAAGCCGAGTCAACACTGGGAACATCGCCCTCGCCTCAGTAAAGAGAACAGTCGGAGTTGAGAAGACTGAAGGGAGATGGGCGCTTTCTCTTGACTTGAGGCTTCGTGGCGCCAACTGACGGGAGGCACGAAGTGCTGGCCGACTTCCGTCTGTTCTTGCTGGTGCCCCAACTCAAGAAAGAAAGCTTCTTTGAGACTTTCTTGCTTTTATCAGTTTTGTCATCCTCACCCTCGATGGCCAAGCAGATCATGGAGTAGGTTTTCTGCATACCCAGAGTACGTGGCACACTTGTTACGCATAGAGGAGGCAGAGACCTGGATGCTCCACGACCTTCGTGGCGATGTCCTCCTCGCCCCGCTTCTTGAGGACCTCCATCACCTCGCTCACTGTCAGCCACTTACAGTCCACGTCTTGGACAGATACAATGTAATCGCCCTCCTTGGTTCCTGCCAGCGCTGCAGAGCAATACGGGTCCAGGGAGTGGACCTGAACTGGGGCGGTTCCCCTCAAGGTGAACCCCAAGTCCCCTTCTTCTGCAGTGAAGTGAATGTCTCGAGGAGGCGCCCATCTCTTGTTGGCGGAAAACACAGAAAGGGGGCCCAGCTTCTGGAAGAAGTGCGTGACTGCCACCTTGAAGAACTGTGGCGGGTCAATTTCAACCTCATGCTCAGTTTTAGCTCCGAGGACGCCTTGGGGAACAGATGAAAACTCATGAGTCCGGTGCAGTTCCAAAAAAGGCTTTTAATAGTACAAAAGCTCTTCCACAGCACTCCAATATAATGAACAAACTCTAGCTCTGGTCCGAACTTAGACCATACAAAAGAGCCTAAGTCTCCCACCAAAGAGAGAGAAATCTCACCCGAGCTGAGTCCTACCCAGAAGAAGGAGCAAAAGGCCAAAGAGCAAAAAGCCAAAAGCCAAACACCGCAGGAGCCAAAAGCCGCAGGAGCAAAAGCCGAAAGCAAAAGGCCCACCTTCTTCTCTGGGTGGTCCACTCCTTGCTTCCTTCCTTGCCACCCCCACCTCTCCCAGCCTCACTTCTGGGCTTTTACCTGCCTGCTTGCCATGCACCCTAAGGCATTCTCACCATCTGGCGTTAGCACACTCAGAAGGAAATTTGGGGTTCTTAACCCCAAAACCTGGGCCTTCCCCACCCCTTCTCCTGCCGGTCAGATGACCAGCTGACCCCCACTGCCTGCCCCCCAGTGACCTGCCTCCTTCCCTCTCTCATCTCCTGCATGAAGTTACCGGCTGACGCCTCCTGCACATAGCTCTGCAGGCTGTATTGAATAACCTTCTCGCCTTCTCTTCTACCACTTTTGAGCACAGGTTGGCCTGTCTTTGAGCCACTGGTCTGGCCTGCTGAGCCCTCCCCAGACCCTGGGCTTCTTATCCCCTAATCTGTGCGCCACACCCTGCACCAGATGGGTCTTGCCTATGGTGTGGGTTGTGTGCCAGGGTGTGTCTCAGGTCACGTGGCTCTGTGGCTCACAGCCTCCTTCCACACCCTTCGGGATTCTCCTGCCCTGCGCCCCTGCCTGTCCTCCCATCCTTGGAGCAGCCGCTTTGAGGAAAGAGAAACTGGCTTTTATTTGGGGGTATAAGGAGGGGATTGGAGCTACACCCAGTCATGCTCGGGGTTCACTCCTACCTGTGTGCTCAGGGATGACTCTTGGTAGTGATTGAAGGAGTGTATGTGGAGTCAGGGTTGGCCATGTGTGAGGCCAGCACCCTGCCCACTGTACTATCTCTCCAGCCTCTTGTTCCCTTATTATTAGTTTTCAAACTCAAGCAGCTTTGCTACCTGCCATTGTTGGTCAAGACGATTCTTGTGGTGGTCACGTTCTTGTCCATCCTGTCCTTATCCCCCCTTAAAATTCTTAATTCACTTTCTTATGAGGTTTCCTTCCATGCTTGAATCAAAGTATTTCCTGTTTCCCCCACAGCACCCCCTTCTCCTTTCCACCTCAATTAAAAAAAAAACCGTGAAACTAGATCCATGGTACAGGGCTGAAGTCTTTGCCTTTCAGGCCACTGGCCCTGGTTCGAATTCCCTGTACCTCAAGTGGTCCCCAGGCACTGCCAGGAGTCACAACTGAGCACCAAGCCTGGAATAACCCCCTGAATGTTGCTGGGTTGGTCCAACTGTCTTCCCCATCTGCATCTGAGCATGGGCCATGGAGTTAGTTCAGGGGTGCATGTCCAAGGACCTGTGTTTGATCTCTGCACCCTGTCCCCCGAGTGCTACCAGGTGTAGCCTTAAAAGCTCCCAATCACTGTTGGGTATAACTTGAGGGGGGTCCCCAACCCCAGGGGGCCTGAGTAACACAGCATCACTGTAGCAGGCTTTGAACTATCCAGCTCAGATGACTGTCCCAGAGTGGCCTCAGGTCCTCCTGAACTCTGCTTAGCACTGACCCCGTCTGTGCACCTACTGTGTGCCAATGGCTGGCTTGCTTGTGGGCGTGGTAGGGGACAGCTGTTTGGGAGAGGGGCTGGCAAGAGGGAGAACCTAGATTAGAGGAGCCTTGGGGTGCTCGCCGCAGCATATATACTAGAGGAGTCTTGGGTTGGGTGAAGAGTCTTTATTAACAAGGGAGAGTAGCAAAGGACGGGCTGGGTGATCACAGCCATATGCAGAGGGATAGGCTTCTTGGGTCCCCTCCTGGGCCCTCCCCCATCTCCATGAACCTCCTAGTGGGTCAGAAACATCTCTCTAGGTCCCAGAGTGACCTTAGTGTCCTTCCCAATGTGGCTCGAGCTGGCCTTCTCTGTGTCTTGAGCTGACCTCACCACCTTTATAAGTGCAGCAGCGAGAGGTAGAGTGCTTTTCTCGGCGCTGGCTAATTACTAAACATTATCCTTGAGAGCATGTGGGGAGAACCAGTGCTTCAAAACCATGGCTTGTTCCAGCCTTACTTAATCAGTTTTTTCCCCCTTTTTTTCTTGCTCTCTCAGGAAAAATAATGAATGTCAAAGGAAAAGTGATTCTGTCTACGCTGGTGGCCTCCACTGTGGTGGTTGTGTTTTGGGAATATATCAACAGGTAATTATGGGGCTGGAGGAATTAGTGCGGGTGAATGGACTGCCTGGACGCTAACCAATGGCTCACATCAGCCAAGCCACCAGGTTGAATTAAATTAGGACTAGAAACCATCAAGAAGGAATTCTACCCTTCCTCCTCTGCCAAGTCCTGAGTTGTCTTTAAAATAATTCTTGGGACGGGCTGGAGGCGATAGCCCAGCGGGTAGGGCGCTTGCCTTGCACGCGGCTGGCCCATGCCGGCCCGGGTTCAATCCCCAGCATCTCATATGGTCCCCGAGCACCGCCAGGAGTAGTTCCTGAGTGCAGAGCCAGGAGAAACCCCTGAGCATTGCCGGGTGTGACCCAAAAAAGCAAAAAAAAAAAAAAAAAAAAATTCTTGGGGGCTGGAGCGATAGTACAGTGGGGAGGGCGTTTACTTCACTTGCTGTCTTCGGTTAGAGCCCCATCATTTTATATGGTACCCAGAGCACTGCCAAGAGTAATTTCTGAGTATAGAGCCAGGAGTAACCCCTGAGCATCGCCGGATGTGACCCAAAAGCAAAAAAAAAAAAAAAAAAAAAAAAAAGAATTACTTGGGCCAGAGCAGTAGCACTTGCCTTGTACGTGGCCAACCTTGGTTCGATCCCCAACATCCTATATGGTCCCCCTAGCACCTCCAGGAGTAATTCCTGAGTGCAGAGCCAGAATAATCCCAGAGCATCTCCTGGTGTAGCCTCCAAACCAAACCAAACCAATTAAAGTAAAATAAATAAAATAGTTCTCTCTCCCACCACTTTCTGGCTAACAGATTGATTTTTTTTCCCTTCAAGGTCCCTTGGTAGCTAAGGGTTGACTAGCTCTAGAAATGTTCCAATTCAAACTGTACACAACTTGTGTGACAAGAGACGGCCGAGGTGAATTTCTATGTGAAATCCACCTTGATTGTTGCCAGCCTGAAATATCTTCAGATTTCAAAGTTGCAACACAAGTTGTTGACTTCTGTTCTAAAAGAGACTTCGTCCCTGGTGATTCATTTATGCCTAGCTGAAATGTTTGGGTGTTGCTGGGTTTTGGTTTTGAAACTCACAAAAGCAAGCTGAATGGAACATTTTTGCGTGTTTATTTGCATCCATGAATTCACCCCAAATGTGAGGCTTCTGGGTTTTTGGAACTGATGGTGCTTGTGAGGTTCCAGCTGGAAAGATTTTGCAAGGAAGAATCTGCAAGCTGCCCCCAAATGCACGTTGCCTTTGACGTGGGACATTTACCTTTGCCTTCTGACACCCCATGTGCAACGAACATCAGTGTTTTCTTAGTGATTTTTTTCCCAGTAGTTCCCAAATTCAAGGTGACAACCTAGATTAGCATTGGACTTTTTTTAATTCTCAAGCTCTCCTGGAGTTATGAAGAGCCATATGAAGAACTTTGTCTTCATATGGCTTCATATGTCTCAACAGAGGAACTGCACCTGAAAGGAACGTTAATCTGGTTCCTAGGAAGCAATGCCTCCAAGGCATTGTTTTAAGAAAACCATTGAAGCTGGAATGTGGCCAAGTTAAAAGAGTCTGGAAACCAGATCATTCACATGGAGGGAGCTGGGAATACTTAGTCCAAAGGCACGATGACTTAGAGTTAGATTCAGGAATCCTGGTGCTCCCTTGGATAAGGGGTGAGGGAATACCCTCCTGCACTGGGGCATGAGGCTGCCCCAGACTGGTTCTGTGCCACCACTTAGCTCTGAGCAATGTGGAGCACTGTGTCCTCATGCTCAAGGTTACACTTTTTGATTGTTGCGAGGATTTATTATTATTAGCAGTAGTAGTATTTTGATTTGGGGAATGCACCTGACAATACCCAGGGGTTTCTCTTGGCTCTGCACTCAGGAATTTTTCCTGGCAGTGTTTGGGGAACCGTATTGGATGCTGGGTTCAAACCCAGGTCGGTCATATGCAAGTCTTGCGTCCTGCTCACTGTGCTATCTCTCCAGTACCATGTTGCAAGGATTTAATGAACAAATAACCGCCAATGACTTACTTGAATGGATATCTCAGGAAAGCTGAGAGGCAGAGTAGAGTGCCTTTATTTGGGGTCAAATAATTGCAATTTGGGGTGCAGAGATTCACCCTAAGATATACAAATGCCCCAGGAAGGACAGATTTTTTTTAAAAAATAGAGAACAACAGAGACAAGATGATATAAAGGGTTAAAGAAAAAAAGTTAATTGAGTTAACAAAGAGTTAACAGAGGATTCTTGACTACCGAGAATGGGCTATTGATTCTATTCTCTGGCAAAAAGGCTGTAACCATCAGAATTGGTGAGCCAGGTGACATCTCAAACAATGGTTTGCTTGATGGTTTCTTGAAACAACTGCTTTTGTTGGCCCAGCTTAGAGGTCCTTGACAAGCTCCTGGTAGACTGCAGTTTCTCCAAGGTTCACAGATGGAGCCATTCCCTTCTGCCTTCATGGGGCCACAAGGTGACTCTATAGTAGAGCCCCATGTTACATGTATGAGACTCTGGCTTAGAACCTCAGCATTGCATGGTCCTTCCCAGCGCCACCATGAGCGAGCTCCAAACACTCTTGGGTGTGATCCCTCCAAACACATAAGGTTTCATTGGAGTCCAAGTGGCAAAGCACAAGCCTCACACAGAGTTTGCTCCTGGCACTGCCGGCTCTTGGAGCCCCACTGGGTATGTGCTGATGGGCTCCAGGCACAGCCAGCAGGAGCCCCTACCACAATAGGAAAATCATCATCATATAGAGAAAAGTAAAAGTGGCTCATGAAAGTCAACTGTCCCCCAGGCTGGACCCTATGTCAGGGTTAATATGGGTCCAAACCCAAATGGAAACAAGAAGTGTAGAACCTGGTCCTTGGGGATAGGACTCAGAAGGGAAAGTGCAGCAGGTGAAGGGCCCATTTTGAGGAGACTGTGTGGTGTGGTTGGGGACAGGAACGGGGCTACCTTCCCCAATGAGCTACGGCACCAAGACCCTGTGCCGGGCGCCTGGCTGGGGCAGGGCGGTACCCTGCAGGCTTCTGTTTTCCTTTTTCATTTTCCATGGTTGGAGATTCTCCAGAAACTTCCTCCCCACCCCTTGTTCTGGACAACTGTGCTGTGCCCATGAGTGGAAATTCCCAGGACTGGTTTGTTTCTCTGACTATTTTTCAGAGGAACGTGTGACTTTAGGAGAAGTTAGGAGAAGCTCAGTCCTGGGGTGTTAGTGGGAACGGTTGCAAAAAGAGTCTTTTCTCCGGACCCAAAGTAACCTGAGCTGTTTTTATTTCTCATTTCCTTTCAGCCCAGAAGGCTCCTTGTTGTGGATCTATCACTCAAAGTAAGTGCTTCCAAGGGCCTGTGGCCCCTTGCCCGCATGTGCTCCCCTCCAAGCCCCTGTGGGTGTGTCTCAGGGATGGATGTCTCCGACCCCCAGACTTGCCTTGTAGAATCATCTCTCTAGATTTGCCCTTACATTTCCTCAAGAGCCCTGTAGTGAGGTTCAGATTCTTGCCTCCTAACAGGCTGAAGGTGGCAGGTGGTGGTCAGCCTGTTCAGCCTGTCCCCAAAATGTGGCCGGAAGGCCTGCAAGAAGTTCCTTGGGTTGGGGAGTGGTCAAGGGCATGGGGGGAGAGAGAGGGAGAGAGAGAGAGAGAGAGGTGGCCTGCTATAAAGGCAGGGAGCAAGGGGGAAGGAAGAAGACTGGGGATATTGGTGGTGAGAAATGTACACTGGTGAAGGGACGTGTGTTGGAATATTGTATGAGTGAAACCCAAACTTGAAGAACTTTACAACTATGTATCTCACTGTGATTCAATTAAAAGAAAGAGAAAGAAAGAAAGAATGAATGAAAGAAGGAAAGAAAAAAAGAAAGAAAAGAAAGAAAGAAAGAAAGAAAGAAAGAAAGAAAGAAAGAAAGAAAGAAAGAAAGAAAGAAAGAAAGAAAAACACAGAAAGAAAATAAAGAAAGAAAAAGAAAGAGAAAATTCCTGGGGAAAAGGATCAGGAAAAACATGGGGGTTTCCTGTATGTATGTATATTATAATAATAATGATAATAATAATAATAAATTATAATTTTATAGAATTATAATTTTATAGAATTATAATTCTATATTTTTATAGCAATAACGCTGCTATAAAATAGTTATGTATAGTAGATCTATGAGTATATTTATATATAATAGGTCTATTTGTATGCATGTAAGTATATGGACTGTAAATAGATGTGATTATACTATGGGATGTTCATTGTAAGGGATGGATGAACTTATATATAAACATATATAAATTAGGAGGTAATTTAGGTAGCTTATGGTGATTCTAGAACTGCCACAGATGTACAGAGAGTCAGAGAGTCAGAGAGTCAGAGACAGAGAGTCAGAGAGTGAAACCCCTGATCTGTGCCTCGATTGTAATTGTGGCCCGTGGATCCGTAAGCAGAATCTGATGAACGTTAATTTGAAGCATCTTCTGGCGTCAATCAGATACTTCCTGCTGGCTCCAAGGCCGTGGGCAACGTGGCATTCTCCTTGGCTTGGTGGCTGGAAGCCTAGAGGGCTGTGTGAACAAGCGTCTGCTGGGACTTCCCAGCGGTCTTGCAGTCTCCTTCACCCTGATGTAGAATCCTGGCTTTCAACCTTACAGAAGACCAAGGATGCTGCTGGGCCAATAACGCTGCTACAAAATTAAAAAAAAGGGAAAACAGCTCTTTTTTATTTTTTATTTATTTATTTATTTATTTTGCTTTTTTGGGTCACACCCGCGATGCTCAGGGGTTTCTCCTGGCTCTGCACTCAGGAATTACTCCTGGCGGTGCTCAGGGGACCATATGGGATGCCGGGATTCGAACCGGGCCGGCACAGGCCGGCCGCGTGGCAAAGCGCCCTACCCGCTGGGCTATCGCTCCGGCCCCAACAGCTCTTTTTATATGAAAATTCCTGCCGGGCTGACAGTCATTCCTCCCACCCCCTTTTCCTCCTCTTCCCCCTCATGCATTTTTTTTCTTTTTGCAGTGCCAGGTGAGCAGAGGGCCTCACCCAAACACAGCATGTACTCTATCACCAAGCCCTTGGCTGTTCCCTTTTGAAAAAAAAATCTGTATTTTCTGGTTTATTGAGCCGCACCTTAAAATAAACCATCTCAAACACTTGAAAAGCAGATGGGCTTTGGAACTCGCTTTCCTGAGCGAGTTTAATCTTTAACACCTGCTTTGTCTGTGCAACTGAAAGGTGTTGTACACTACACGCCCCCTGCTCCTCCCCAGCCCCTCTCCTTGTGCGGGGTCCCAAAGGGGTGCTGGGACTGGCGTTCAAGACCCTCAGACTGGCATGACTTTCTGGCTGTTCTCTGAATCCCCATTAGCAAGAGGCCATTCTGGGATGAGTACAGTTTCCATCTTATTTATTGCATGGTTTGGGGGCTATACCTGGTGGTACTTAGGACTTGTTCCTGACTCTGTGCTAAGGGATCATTCTAGCCAGTGCTTGGGGACCCTGTATGGTGCCAGGGAACAAACCCAAGTCTGCTGTGTGCAAGACCCATACCTTCTGTTCCCCACCTCTCCTCTCGCTCTCTCCCCTATTTTACTTATTATTATTATTTTTTATTAAAAAATATTATTTTTTTTATAACTCCGGCAGGGCCTCAGACCCTGCCCGCAGGGTGACATGATTATGGACACCTGGCGGTCATCTTTCTTTATCATCTTTACCGCCGCCATGTCGCTGCGCTCATCAAGGATCACCAGTGGGATGACGGGGCACAGGCCATGTGTCCTCCGGCTATGTGGAGCGGCTTAAGAGTATGTCCTGCTTGTCAGGGCGGAGAGCAACATCACACTCAGCGATGCTCAGGGGTTACTCCTGGCTCTGCACTCAGGAATTACTCCTGGCAGTGCTTAGCCCAGCAAGCTACTAAGAGTATACCGCCCACACGGCAGAGCCTGGCAAGCTGTCCGATGTGTATTCAGTATGTCAAAACCAGTAATGAAAAATGTTTATCTTCCTGACCCTGGGAAATATTACTGGTGCCCGCTCGAGCAAATCGATGAATACGGGATGTCAAGTGATCAAGTGATTTTTTTTTAGACATACCCTCTATTGCTCAGAGGTCCAGGGATTCCCACATGCAAAGGACATTGGCCCATTGACCATCACCCAAACCCTATTTTGTTGTTATTGAGAACTTGTAGGCTGAAAAGATAGGCCAGGGCTGAGGTTCTTGCCTTGCATGTGGCTGACCTTAATTTGATCCCTGGCACCAGATATAGTTCCCTGAGCACCATCAGGATAATCCCAGGCACAGAACTAGGAGCAGTTCCCAAACCCTGCAGGAGTGAGCAAAAAAAAAATAATACTAATAAGATAAAACCCCCAAACCACCAGTGAAAAGCCTTTCTGTCGCTTGTCACGGGACCTTTCCAATAGACATGCCCTTCTATAAATGCTATTTCACTTCATTTTATTCAAGTTATCCTCCTGCTAGATTTGTCCTTCCTGTCATTCTCCTCATCTGATTTTTTTTTTAAAAGGGGACCATCAATATACACTGAGGGAAAAGGTCCAATTGCAGACATACCCCAGGGGTAGGGATGTTGCATCTCGCCCCTCCCCATCTGGTCATTTCTTTTCTCCTCCTAGCCTTCTTTCTCTGCTCCCCTTGATTGCAAGCTAGGTCACCTAAGGCCAGCCCCTGTCCACAGGCAGCTGGAGTATATATTTCCTCTTCTGTCCCTTTTACAAACTTAGAAGTTAACAAAGTTTTCAACTCTGGGTTCTTTGTTTTTTGTTTTTGTTTTGTTTTGTTTTGTTTCCACATTGACTTTGGAAAGACCCCACTTGGGCACTGCCTTCAGTTCTGAATGTATTCGCTCTTTTTGATTTCTCAGAGACCTAGAAGTTGAGGACTCCCAGAAGAACTGGTGGTTTCCAAGCTGGTTTGGCAATGGGTAAAGTTGTGTCTGTCTGTCCATCCTCCCTCTCACCCTCCAACGCTTCCGGTTTCCTGGACTCCAGACGAGGGATTTGTGTGGTGGGAGGGGACTAGGTTGGTTTGATCTGGTTTGCTTTGCTTCCATTGAACTTGAGACTGAGGGATGCCAGGGTCTAAGATGAGATGGTGGAAAAGAGAACCATGAAAAAATAGTTCTGATGAGCTGGTCACTCCAGTCCCCTACTCTAGTCTGTGCTCTCCTGAGGAGGGGTTTGATCCCCTTGAGGGACGCTAGGAAGGTGACTGTGACCTTCGGCCTCACCAGCCCTCCCCCCTCCTCAGCACCCCTGTTCCCAGCTGGCTGGGTCTGTCCAGCGCTGATCACCAGTTGTCTTACTGAATCTGCTTTCCCTGTGCCCACAGGGCCCACCAGGAAGAGGACACTGACAAAGCAAAGGAACAAAGGAAGGAAGACAATGAGTTGGAGCTACGGGACTGGTTTAATCCAGAGTAAGCAAAACCTTACCCGCCGCGAGGCACGGCCACAGCTCTGGGGAGGCCTGTGGGGTCTCTGGGGCCTGGCTGAAACCTGTGACAGCAGATGAGATGGGAAGCAGATCTGGGTAGTTTGCTGCAAAGGCTTGAAGGTTGTGGGGGAGAGGGGAACCCATGGGGCCCACAGGGTCACCGAGTCACAGGCAGGCGTGAAAAACCACTTCAGAGAGGCAGGGCAAGAAAATTCTCTCAGTTGAGCTGTCTCTAAAATGGCAGTGATGGTTGAGAACAGATGCTGGGAGGGGGGTGGAGGCGTTTGGGGTCAGATGCTGGAGGATGGTTGAGGACAGATACCCAGCACTCAGGCCTGCTGAGTTTTTTGAGTCACGTTGAATCCCCTAGCCAGTGTTGGCCAAACGACGGCCCCCTACCTAAGCAGACAATCAGAATCCAACCTCAAGCATCAAACCTGCTTCAGGGCAGGGGTGTTTTAACTCCTCTGACTCAGAACCTGATTTGGGGGCAGTCTCTCTGGCCATAAACCTGTTTTTTTAAAAAAACTGAAATTGGTTAAGAAACAAAAAAAAATTAGGGTTGTGAGATAGTCCAGCAGATAGGGGCACTTGCTTTGCATGTTGCCAACTCAGTTTCTTTTGATTGTTTTTGCTTTTTGGGGTTACACCCAGTAATGCTCAGGGGTTACTCCTGGCTCTGCACTCAGGAATTACTCCCTGGCCGTTTTGGGGGCACCATATGGGAAGCCAGGGATCGAACCCAGATCGGCCACATGCAAGGCAAATGGCCTAACTACTGAGCTGTCGCTTGGGTCCCCTGCCAACCCAGTTTCAATCCCTGGTATCCCATATGATTCCCTGAGCCCTGCCAGGAGAGATTCCCTGAGCTCAGAGCTGAGAGTAGGGATCCCTAAGCACCAACAGGTGAGGTCCCAAAATGAGCACTAGCACCCACTCCCTGAAAAAAACAAACGTCCACAAAATCAATCAACAGACAAAACGCCTAAACTAGCTGGTGTCCTGCTAGGTTAGGCTCAGTGTTGCTTTGTGGAATTTTTTGTTTCTGTACCAAGGGTACACGTGTGTACATGCTTGTATTGTTCAATGCATTTCTCACCATTGAGTTGTGGGCTCAGGCTCTGAGGTAGACAGTGTGTTGGGCGCAGGAGACTGGAGCAACCCGGGTCCATTGTGGGGACACGCAGGACATTCATGGTCTTGCCAGGCAGTTGGCGTGAGGCACTTTCTTCTCAAGGTTGCCATGGAGCCGGGGTTGATCTGGCTTAGAAGACTTGTGTGAGGGAGGGGAGGAAAATTGGAGGAGCTCTGTGATTGATCCTGAAGTTCAGAGACTATTGTGGGTGGCAACTGTGGCCAGAGGAGGGGCTGGAGGAGGGAGGACAGAGGTAAGGGAGGCAAGAGGGGTGGTGAACTCAATTTAGCAAGATAGGTGGGATCCAGGGCCCTAGGAGACCCCGTAAGATCTATAGATCTTGGTCTGTTCTGGCTGCTAGCAGCAAGAGACTATGGATGGAACTGGGGAGATGACTTAAAAGGCTAGAGCACAAGCAATGCACGCAGGAACCCTGGGTCTGATCCCTGGTACCACATGGTCGCTGAGTACAGGGCTAGGAGCAGCCCCTGAGCACTGAGCTAGGAGCAGCCCCCCCCCACACACCATTCTAGGAGTAGCCCATGATTACTACTGGGTATAGCAAAAAAAAAAACTATGTGTGTGCTGGGGATTAAACTTGACCTCATGCAAGGCAGGAGTGGCAGCCCCTCTGCTGTCTCTGTGGCCTAGCAAGTGTTCTTATGCTGGAAGGCGAGGGGATGCGATGGTATGTGTGTGTGTGTGTGTGTGTGTGTGTGTGTGTG
>JAJIBD010009499.1:0-66589 GCA_021461705.1 Cryptotis parvus | reverse complement strand
ACAGGTTGACCATTTCTGGTGAGCGATAGGACAGCGTTGTGTATCTACAATCAAGAGATTCATTTTACATTAAATATATGTCAATGCTATCATTATAAATGGGGGAAAGCAGAACTACTTTTCTTCAAAAGAAATTAATAAAATCTAGTTGCTTGGGAGCAACGTAGAGGTAGAGAATATGTAATATTAGTGCAGGTCAAGAGCAAAGCTGGCCCCACACACCTGGGGTTCGCCAACAACCTCCTGCCATAAGGGCATGGGGGCACCCATGCATTAAGGCACTCCATAAACTAATCTCTACCATCAACTTCTTGTGAGCCCTCAAACAAAATCTTCTCTTTATTAACTGATATTATACTTTGATTTTTTTTTCCTTCTTTTCAAAAAACAATAACCCATTTCAATGTGGTTCAACAGAGATGTAATCCTGGATTGGACACTCTGTAAAATGCACTGGGAGATGAATGGGTCCCTCACTCTTAGAATAGGGCCAAAACAAGAGTCCTTCTCTTTAACGCCAGCGACACAAAAAGAACGTGGTCTAAATAAGCACAGTTTCAGACAGGAGCAGCCGGATGTCACCAAGCACGTGACTTGCGCTGCATGTGTCTCCGGGCCCAGGGGGCCCTGTGGCTTAGGCGTCCATCAGGACTGTGCATCTGCAGGAAGCCTGCCCCGCACTTGGTTGCCTAGGGTGATGTGCTGGAGAGAAGCATCAGGAGGGGAAGGGCACACACCAGGCTTCTGATTTACTGGTCGCAATAGTGAATGCTGCTGTCGGCGAAAAATCCCACACTCTGGACAATAGGAGAAAATTACTGGAGTCAAAGAATTTAAAGAAGCATTTTTTCTTGAAGTCAGTGATTCAATTTCCGGAGAGATTTCAATGGCCCTACTCACCAGACCGGCAGGTGAGCTCCTTATGAGTAAGGAGGAATACACAGCAATTTAGGGCTCAGTAAAAGGCATGTCCGACTGACTAATAATAAGGTCACAGTCACCGTAAGCCTATTTAAAGAGACAGCACAGACCTCGCACAAGGCTGCAGTGCTCAGCGCTTTTAAGGCTCCATGACATAAATCAAAGCATATATGTACAATCAATCTTGCACATTTTCAGAGTTATTCTAAGATTCTTCCATTTTACTTTACAATTGTGAGTGTCCCTTCCACATAAACCCAAACGACCTGCTTCTAACAGGTTTGGTCTGAGATAACGCTAACTGTCCACTGTCTCCCCACCCTGCCCTCTTGTTCACAGTGGACAGTGAAGCTGCAGGCCTGGTAACGGAAAAGCCCAAGAAAGGAGGCGGAGCTACTTCTTAATCTCATCTTCCACCGCATTCACTCCTTCAGCCTGAGGATTCTGGAACTTGTTGGTGGCACTTCCAAAGTCACACAGGGACGTAATGGCCTCGGTCATGGAGGAGAATATTTTCAACCTGAAAAACATCATCTCGAAGTCAAGCACAGAAAAAATCTGATTTGCAGTCCATAAATAAAACATTTTTGAATCCCATTAATGTACACAGGAAAGTGACTCTCCGAGGAGCTCACCAGGCCATTCGGAACAGAAAGAGGTGCCCTAGAACAGGGTATGCAAGTGGTGTGCAAATAGACTGCAAAGGCAGAGCAAGAGCCACACACGCCTACATTTCTAGCATATCTGTCCCCTGTGCAAAACAGATAAAAAACGGGTCTGACCCTTCCAAGCTTCTGCAGTTTTGCATATGCTCTTTTTTCAGTTTATTTAAATTTTTTTTAAATTTTATTATACCACTGTGAGATATGGAATGGCAAAAGATGCTCACGATTGAGTTTCAGTCACACAGTGTTCCAGCACCCATCCCTTCCACCAGTGCACATGTCTCACCACCAATGTCCTCGAATCACCCCCGCCCCGCCTACCTCTATAGCAGGTCTTCTTTCAGTTTAGGTCATGCCTCCCGACCCCCAAGTCGCACATCAAAATTCATTTTCAAACTCCTGAAGTACTTCTGAAGTACTCTTCAGGTCTCATTCAGATACATGCCACCCCTTTCCGGTTCCCCGAGAACCTCATTTTTTCCATGATGCCAATGATCTCACTCGACAATCCTAAGTGCATGTACTGATTTCTTTACTACATTATTACATTACTTTATTAGGATTTTCAGAACAGATAAAGATCTACTTCTCAAAAGTAAATGTCAAAAGATTTCATTATTTCTCAAAGTGATAAATGATTTATGGGCAAATAGATTTCTTGTTAAAGTATTGCCTGGATCTTTCAATAAATGAATTTTTTCAGTAGTAGATGAGCACTTACAAAGACCAATAAGGCACTAGTGTATCGAGGGTGCCTCAATCAACATTTGGTATAGCATACAATGGTAGGCGAGGGTAAAATGGCAACCCATGAACCAGAGAGAGTCCAGGGACTGAGGCACATGTAGAAGGTGGACCCTAGTTTGACCCCCAGCATGATATGGTCCTCTCTGCCCTCTCACTCATCCCCTCGGTCCACACCCGCAGGGAGCAGGGACTCCACAGACTTAGTCTGAGCATTAATGGGTGTGGCTTAAATTCCCTCTCCCAACAAAAGTGGCCACCAGAAACTCTTGTTAGGTCAGTAATTCCATCATTTCCACTGTCTTTTGTCTTGAGCCTCCCAAAGACTAGAAAACAAAGGAAGGCCTATTATTACTACAACTGACCCTTCAAAAACCAGATAAGGCATGACAGTTTCATTTCTACAAGTGGTTCTAAACTTTCTTTTATTTTTTCTGAGAATTATATGGGCTGGAGAGACAAGAGAGGAAATAAGACGCTGGTCTTGTACACAGCTGATCCAGGTTTGATGTCCAACATCCCATATGGTCCCCGAACCCCGTGGCAGGAGTGATCTCTGAGCACTGCACAGTGTGATCCTCCCACACACCCTTCAAAATAAAAAAGAACAAAAATTACATTATATATTTATTTATAAGCTATGCTACGTTAACTAGTTACTTTGCTACAAATTGATACGTAGTTTATTATTTCTTATTCTTACTGAGTCTCATGGTATTGTTGGATGAGGGGGCACTGGTGGTTAACTCGTAATCCTAAAATGATCTGTAGAAAGCCTTTAAAGCCTGTGTTTAGGTTTTTCATTTGGTGTTTAGCCACACCCAGCTGAGCTCAGGGTTTACTTCAGGATTCACTCCTGGCAGAGCTTAGAGGACTGTATGAACCAGCTGCATTCCAGGGATTGAATGGGGCTAGGCCACAGGCAAGGCCATCTCTTCACCACCCATTTTACTGTTTTTCTAGATAGAATATGTGTCAATCTAGGGCACTCGAGGGTAGGCTATTTGTCTTGCATGCAGCCCACCAGGGTTGGATCCCCCAGCATCCCATATGGTCCCCTGAACCCACCAGGAGTAATTCCCAAGTGAAAGTAACTCCTGAACATCACTGGGTGAAACCCAAGAAGCAAAAAATAAACAACCTTTATGGAGGGGCTAGAGAAACAGTACAGTGGATAGGGAACTTGCCTGAAATGCGGGCAGGCCTTGGTTCCATCTCTGGTTCATTTCCAGAGAAGCAAAAACTCTGGAGTTACTGTATTTAAGCTGGTCCCCACCCTCAACTTGTCTCTTTCACTCCCATAAAGACATCATAAAGAACTTCTAAGGAAAGCAAATAAAATAAAGGGTGTGTATAAAAGATAGGGAAATTAAAAAAAATTCAATGCAGGGAAAGCTTTATTATTACCAAAGAAATATCAATGCAAATGGGAACACTAATCCCTCATTGGTGACTCTGCAAATTTGTGGAGGGATGAAATGAAATGAAATGAAGTGAAATGAAATGAAATGAAATGAAACGAAACGAAATGAAAAAGGCAAAATCACTTTGCAATGGCCATTTGGCAGGTGCTGTGTGCACCACTCCTTCCCAGTCTGTCCCTGGGACTTGGAAAACCAGTGAAAGACAAGACCAAGTTGGCCACACCCTCTGGGGCATGTCTGTCCACCCATCTGTACATCAGGTGTGTCTGTCCACATGCTGCCTCCTGTTTCTCGGGACTATTTCAGCTGCATGACGGAGATGAACATATCAAGAACTCTCTGCGCTTACTGCTCATCTTCCGAGGAGAGCTGACGCTATTTCTCCCAATTGTTAAGAAGCAAGTAGAGATGAACACGAAAGCCAACTGCGAATCTTCCTCTTTTTTTTTCTTTCTTTGGTTTTGGGCTGTGTTCAGGGCTTACTCCTGGCTGTGCTCAGGCAGGTCTGATGAGATGTCAGGAATCGAATCAGGTAGGCGCATGCAAGGCAGGTGCCCTACCAGCTAGACTATCGCTCCAGCCCTGCCAACTGCCATTCTCCTTCCACTTACAGAACATGGCATTACTGCTCATTTATTTTAAAAAGTACATTTGAAGGACTGGAGTGATAGTACAGGGGTTAAGGCGCTTGCCTTGGATGCACCTGACTCTGGTTCAATGCCCAGCACTGCAGATGATCCCATTACACAGAGTCAGGAATAAGCCCTAAGCACTGCAGGGTATGCCCCGCCAAAGGAAAAAAAGAATGCAAATACACTTTGATACTACTATGTACATACTTGGCAATGCTGTGAAACAAAGGGGGATTTAAGGAAAGGCTGGGGAGATGGCTCAAAGGGCTGGAACACATGTTTTGCATACAGGAGCCCTGGGTGCCATCACCAACCAGTTACCACATGGTCCCTGAGCACTGTGAGATGTGACTCCAAAACCAAGGCAGGAAAACAACTTGGTAGTACTAAACAGTATAGGGAAAAAGTCAGGAAGTTGGAGATCTGAAAGGTTGGAGAGGGATGGCTCTGTGATTAACTCGGGCCACTGCATACAGCCATGGGGGGGCGGTGTGAGGGAGAAGTGTTCTGGGCAGACCAGGTTGTGGGAGGACTCTGGGAGGGGACAGGCTGGAGGTGTTGGAGTGACACTGGAATAGCACTGTCCTAGGCACTGGCACCCCAGAGAAAACTGAGAACCGAGGACTGGACAGTCCATGGGGTAAGCGTTCTCAATGAGCTCATGCTGACCTTGGAGAAATCAAAGGACTTAAATAAGTGAAACCACCAATAGGAACAAAGGCACAGAGGCCGGAGTACTGGAAATAAAAACAAGCTACCAGCACGTCCCAGCACTTTGTGTGCTAGACCCTGTCCTGTGCATTCTTACTCCCCGGAAGCACTGTCGTTCTTGCTCTCTCCTATGAGCTAATATCATTCATTTTAGTTCCTCTGAACAACGGAAGTAAAGGGGGTGAGTTACTACTTTGCCTGAGATCAAAGGTGGGGAGGGCAGGATGTGGGTCACGCAGGCTTCCTGCTGGGACTATGCCCTGACTCACTCCGCCGGGCTGGGCAGTTCACATGTAGTTCTGTGGGCAAAAGAGAAGGGAGCAGGAGGAGAGAGGACCAGGGAAGCAGACAGGAAAGTCACAGAGAAAGACTTGTTCCAGCAGTCTTAGCTGGGATGGAGGAAAGCAACTAGACAAAAAGGAACAGGGAGTGTGCAGACGATTGTGCAGGTGTGAGAGGCCTGGAGCCAAGAGGCATTCAGCGAGATTAGGATGGTGGATCCCCACTTCTGACTGTGGAATTTGCATAATGACTTCGGCGTTGGCAGGCACTGAGGATGTGAGCCAAACGCTGGCTACCACTGCTTCCGGCCCGCACGCCCTTCAGCTCTGTGAGGGCTCCAGTGCCGCTGACCTTTTTTCTTAGCCTGTCAGCTTACGAGGGTTTATTAAAGTTGTCACTCCCAAACTCAGCTTATAGCGTCAGCTGAAAGGTCTGGGAAGCGGCCTCCTGATGACCTCATCTTGCCATTCCTCCAAACAGACAGGGCATTCAGGCAGCCCAGTCACAGAGTTTATTACCTCTGGAGATGGGGAGGATTAGATGAATACAGGTTTTCACATCTGTGTTTCTAAAAAATGGCAAAAGGCTCTTCATGCTATTGTACTTTGCGAGATCAAAATACCTTTTCTGACAGCAAAAGGGAGACACTGATGATTCTTTTCCCCCATTTCATTGCATTTAACCCTTTCTCCTCCTTTAAGAACTTGGACAACCAGCACAGTAGAATGCATCAAGATCAAGTCAGCCAACAACACTGGAGTGGGACTCAAGCAGCAGCACCTTTAGCTCTGGTTTAGTCCGTGAAGCAGTTGTGCAGGTCTCAGCCCGAGGCTCCATTCTGATATGGCTGGCCCTGAGCACTGTGCTGGAACAGTCAATGAGCACAACTGAGTGGTGGGCACACTGCGTGCTGGACAGCCCCGTCCAAAAGAAGGAAATGGGGCTTATAATTCAAACATGACAATAACGTATTTGAGGCGAGACCAATATGGAGTGGTATCGCCTTTAGAGTTCTTCAGAACATCGGCCTCCTGCAGTCAGGGCAGTTTTCAGCAGTGTCCCATACGTCATCTGAGAGAAAGGCCATGCTCGAGAGGACCAGGGCCAGAGGGACCTTCCTCAGTTCTGCCTGGAACTGCAGACCCTCTACATAGGGCGTGAGAAGGCCAGGAGAGGGTCCACAGCTGGGTGGGCCTGGCCCTGCATTGTCCTCTTGCTGACAGTGGCTCCTGCCTGCCCAGAGAAGCCCCAAGAGAGCAGTGAGCAGCCCCCACGCTCTCTGGCCAGCCGCACACAGGTGGTGCATGCTTCCCCAGGACAGTGGTAGCAGCTCCCAGCACTGACCGACTCCTTAGCGTCGGTGCGGCTGGGGCTGCCAATGGAGCCAGGGCTCATAGGGGGTTAAGGGAAACAGGGACACAAGAGGCACGTGGAACTACCCACACACAATCCCAGAGACAAGGCCGAGAGCCATCAGGCGACGGCAGGCTGCTGACAGCAAGGGACGGAGAGCACTGAATGGGGTGTTTGGGAAAGCCTCACTCCAAGCAGACAAAGTGAGGGAGAGAACAAAGACTCCTCCTCCAATCGGGATGCGCGTCTACTGATACCCAGATTTCCTTGGCAGGGGAGAGAGGAGGCCAAGGTTCCTGAACCACCGCTGGCAATCCAGTTCCATACCGGGATGGCCACGTGATGACCAGGGCGCACTGCCAGGCTCCAGCATGTGGGAACACTGGGGAGGGTCCAGGGAGGTCAGACTGCAGAGGGGAGCAGAGTGTGGAGGTCTCTAGCTCAAGCTGTGCCCTCACCCTCAGACTCATCTGCTCCATATACACTTGCTAAAGTATCTCCCGGGCAGTTCAGTTAGGCGAGAAGGGTCTATGACTCTGCCGCATAAACTGACCACTGCCTTAGGTCCGGTCTAGAGGCTGAGGTCTACACTGCTGGCTCCAGTGACCCACCGCCTCACAGAAGCACCGTGAACACCACTGGGCATTACTGCTAGGAGTGAGTGACCTGGAGAGGCAGAATTTACAGGAGGTACTAGACAGTCCTTACAGATGCCTCAAAGAAGCCCATACGAGTGTTTTAGAGGAAGAATGTGGCGAGTCCTCTCTGAAAGGAAGCTCATGGGCCTTCTAGGCCTTAGTAACTCCTTGCCTCCCTCGAGGCCCCCTCAGGACTTCCTGTGCCTACGAGGGGCTTGTGGACAGACAGTCATGAACTCATTTGGCTGAACGAAACTCTATCACCACTGGCTCTGTCGTTTCCACCCACAGGGGAAAAAACTGGCTCAGAGGCAAAATGACCGGGGAACAAGTGAAGGGGGCTGAGGAGGAGCCAGAAGTTGGCATAGGGACCACGCCAGAGGAGGCTCACCAGCAGGAAAAGGCCCCAGGGAGAAGCATCAGACACATGCTGACAGGGACAGGCTAGTGCCCTTTGCATCTGACAAGACAGAGGACAGTGCCCGTGTTCATCTCCGCACGGCGTGGACAACTCCAACAGTCCAAGTCACACGGTGAGTCTGCCAGAGGGGGTGCAAATTCTAACAGGCATTAGTTCCACTCCACAAACACTGTCAAGTAAATGAAATGTCAATGGCCCGGTGACAGGATGGCAGTTAGTAGAACAAATTACCAAGATTTCAATTAGTGGACTGCTGCAAAATATGTATAGAATTTAAAAAACCAAATGTTATTTATATAGCACATTACTTTCCATGACCTTGGGAGAAGTGACTCTCAGAATATATTAGGAAGAGTAAAATTGGCTGTGTTCAAGCATTTGATGATCATGAAGAATTCTGAAGGCTATTACATAATGAAATGGGTATCTGTACTATATCGTTATTTCTTTTTTTTTCCCTTTGAATTCCTTCCCCAGTGGAACTCTATCCCCATGCAGAATATGGGAGCATTTTTGAGCTTGCCCCACACACCACAAGCCCTAGACCATCCCTGGGGCACGGAGAGAATCCGACGTGAGAATACTCATGGCAGCAGTGGGTGCTGTACCTTCAGGTCCCGGTGGATGATGGGAGTTTTGCACTGATGCAGGCGGGCCACAGCTTCGCAGGTGTCACAGAAGATCTGGAGCACTTCATTCTCCGTGGAAACCAGTCTGCAGGCGCTGGTTCATCAGGTTGACCACCTGGCCTCCTGAGGGGGTGTGGAACGAAAGTGGAAAACCTCAGACTGCTAGACTCAATTGTCAGTTATTCTACAATGAATGGCTGGGGGTCAGAATAGCAAGTAAAGTGCTTGCTTTGCATGTGGCCATCCCTGGGGCTTGATCTCTGGGACCCTCACATCTGCCAAGAGTGCTCCCTGAGCACAGAACCAGGAGTAAGCCCTAAGCACTTGATGGGTATGGCCCCCAAAAACAAAGAAACGAATGGCTGCCCACGGGAGCACCCTTGCCTAAAGGAACAGATCACAGAACCAGGTCGAGCTTTGACTCTAGGTCTGAGATTTGTTTTTACATAGTACTAGAGGAGTCTCCTCCAAAACATAAAACACAATTCCTTTATCTTACAAAGCATCCCAGATGAGAACTGCCCTAAATCAGATTTTCAAAATTAACAGTAGTACAGACAATATGGTCCGTCAAGAGCTGCCGCTTACACGGTCCCTACTGTACCTGAGACAACTCCATGGACTCACCCTGCCGTATCTTTCAGTAAGAATCAGACTGCACAAAAGATGCAAAAGCGGCGGCCGGAGCGATAGCCCAGTGGGTAGGGCATTTGCCTTGCACGCCGGCCGGCCTGTGCCGCCCAGGTTCAATCCCGGCATCCCATATGGTCCCTGAGCACCGCCAGGAGTAATTCCTGAGTGCAGAGCCAGGAATAACCCCTGAGCATTGATGGGTGTGACCCAAAAAGCAAAAAAAAAAAAAAAAAAAGGAAAAGACGCAAGAGAAGAAGACAGAATTCTAGTCTTTAGGACCATTCATGCCTCTGGCCTCAATACTTGCTACCTGACCTGCAGGTGGCATGCCAACATTGAATGTCTAGGACTAAAAGACTAAAGACCCCACTTATAAGTGATCCAGATCCTGGCTGTACTCCTTCTATTGCCTTTCTCTAACCATTTCACTATCCAGAAAGAAATGGCAGGAGAAGACATGCTGTCAAGCTCCAAATCTGGTAATATTTCAGAAAACGGGATCAGAGAGCTGCTGAGTTTGCCATTTAACATCACACATTACATGAGTTGCACATGTGCCTTCCAGGGTTTCTCTGAAAAGGAAGCATGAGTGGAACTCAGGGCGACGGCAAACCAGGGAACCAAAACCAGGAAAGCAAGCTTGCAAGTGGCAGCTGTTTAGGCCAAAACCCCTTGGTTTCCTAAGAAAACTGTTTGAAACCCGAAGCTGTCAAGTACTTAACTTTACATGTTCACAGCAGAACCATCTGAATGCAGCATTACTGGGAACTGCAGTTCTCTGATGGGGGTTAGATGTGAGGAGGGTCATTTCCATTGGACAAAAAGGACTCTTTACCCCATAACACAGGGATGGCAGTGTGGGTGGGAAGGAGAACACAGGCGGGAGGAAGGGAGGGAGGAAGCGGCATTGTTTTCTTAGGCCATCTGGACCTGGGGCTTTATTATGTGCCTTCATCATTTATTTTAAAGCCTCACAAAGAACACATTTATTTTCATTCTCATTCATATACTTGCACCAAACCCTCCTGAACTAACTCTCCCTCCTACCTCAAGAAAAAGTTTTATCTTATTCACCTTTTTGAGTTCCTTGTGCCATTGGTCCTTCACAATGTAATAATAATCAAGAGATGGTTGCCTTTATCTTTTTAACCTTTGTTGAAAATGAGAGCTTAACTTTAAGAACAAACACAGCATGCGTGCAGAGACATAGCCCCCTGCCCCTCACAACTCAAGCACTGGGAAAGAGAGTGCTGGAGGACCTGGTTCCTAACTCACCTCTGCAGAAGTCCATCAGGATGAGAACTTCCCAGACATCGCCACTACTCACGCTGTTGATGCTGGAGTCGATGTAACCCACAATGTTTTTGTGCCCTGATAGGTCTCTCTGTAAAGAAGAATTGAGAAAAAATGATGATCAATTTGCGTCACCAACAGCTCAGTCGGTTGCATCAGCACAGAGATTTAAATACACCCTGATGACATGAACAGCATTGAAAATTAAGTTAAGGCAGGTTGCCAGAGGCCTCAGAGAGTCACGGTCAGGCACCAATCACGAGTCTACAAGCTCACCAGAACCCAGTACTCTCCTGGACCAAGTTTCAGAACAAATGCGCACTTGGTACCTAACTGTGATAATGTTCACATAAACCCGGAGCAGAAACTCCCAACTCCAGAAACCCTGCAGAGGGCTAAGAGGAGAGAGGCAGCATGAATTATTTCAATACGGGGCTTTCAGTTCAGAAAATGAAAGTGGCTTTCCTGGTTGAGAGAACGTCAGTCAAGTCTACCTGGCTTTTGAACTGCTCACACTGTTTTCTCTCCCTTTACGAAGTATATGAAAAAGAGTAACTGCATGCTAGAAACAGGCATGGTGTGAGTTAGAGAAACCAGACCAGATTACCCCCACAGGGAAGCGAAGACTAGCCAGACAGTTGGTGATGTCTATCTTACTTGTTGCCTATTTTGCTTACTATCTGTGTGTCATTTTAAAAAATTACAAAAGTAAAATCACAATGTCTTGAAAGAAAAAGAAGGAATCGGAGAGATATTATACGGGTCAGGTGCTTGTCTTGCCACTGAGCCCAGTTCAATCTCCCACTGTGGCATCACCTGAGCATGGGGGGTAAGGAAGTGACACAGGGATGGCAGTAGACCCAGAGCTGGGAGTAGACCCTGAGCACTGCCAGGTGTGGCCAGCCCCTTCCCCAACTCCCCAGAAAAGAAATAATAGAATTTCTTTACAAAATTTGGAAGGAACTTCCATGTCATCCAGACCTAAGCATTTTAAAAATGAGCTCTTTAAGCCAACCGTGATATGAAACTTGTCATGTTCCCAGCTCTCTGGTAGGAGCTATATAGGCGCTCTTGGGCTGCTTGTGGAATTCAGTTGCTCAACCAATATTTACTGAGCACCTCCTATGACTCAGGACCCTTTTAGGCATAGGAACTTTCCTCACACTTCACACCTTGGTACAGGAACTTCAAAATACACATGGATAAATCCTGTAACAATGGCCTTCAAAGTCCAAGATCATTAAAGACTCAGTTGGGAGAAGAAAAAGCAAGAAAGTTGAGTGACAGAATTTTTTGCACAAATACAAGACAGTATTTATGGATGTTGATGAATATCTTAAACAGCGCTCATAGGACCTAGGGTCCACGCCTGGTGATCTTCAGTGATTTAAAGCTAACACCCAGCAACGCTCCGCTGGAGTCACATCCAGTGGTGCTGAGAGAACCATGAAATACTGGGGATTAAACTCAGGTCATCATACTGCCAGGCAGGCATTCAACCCCTGAGATGGATACACTGCCCCAAAAGTTTTATTTTTATCAATTAGTTGAAATAAATTGTTCCCCCCCTCCATTTTTAAAAAAGGGGGTGCAGGAAGTAGGTGGTGCTTTAATGGTTACCAAAGGAAACTTGGCAGTCTGACCACACTATTGGAGACTGAGCTCATTAAAGTGACAGTGTGAGGGTCAGAGATCCACTTAGTGGTGGAACGCTGGCCTTGCCTGTGTGAGGCCTTGGGCTTGGGAGCAAGCAGGAATGAAACAGGGATGGAAATGCATATTGGTTTAAGGCTGGAGAAGAGGCAATTTAATCCGTTCAGTTCCACTATCTTGATTTTAAAAGAAAGCAAGATCATCTCTGAAGTACAAGGCAATGAGAAAGAAGCTTGATGAGGGAAATAAGTCTTGAGCAGTTACAGTGGATGCCGGGCAAGGGAGATGATAAAGCAGAAAAGCAGTGTCTCGAGTTCCGAAGTTTCTCCAAAATAGAAGATGATTGCAGAGCTTTAGAGGCCCATCCTTCCCTCTGCTTTTCAGTCTCATCAGCGAGTCTTCCACTGTTTCCATTACACAGGGCAGGAAGTTGAAAGAACTGGAGAAGTTTTGAAACCCAAATGGGCAGATCATAACCACATAAATGTCACAAGGGGGATAAAAGATTAATTTGGGGGGGAGAGGAAGAGAAGAGGGTGGTTTGGGCCACACCTAGAAGTACACACAGGTGACTCCTGCTGGGACTCAAAAGATCATATTGTATGTTGGGGACTGAACTGTGTTCAGCCACATGCAAGGTGCGCCTTAACCCCTGTACTGTCTCCCAGGCTATTGAAACAGATGAAAGCAGGAACAATGAATGAAAGCTGAAGTGATGATGCTAAGCAAACTACGTAGGGACGTGAAAGCCAAGTCCTCATGTGCGATAGCTGAAGTAAGTCCAAATAACTAAAGTATATAAGCTGGCCAAAACCAACAACTCCAAGACTTGGGGAAAATGCTGCTGATTGCCAGAGGGAGAAGGGAAAGGGAAGAGCAAGACAGGAGGAAGGGATGTTGGAGGGCGTTCCTGGGTGAAATGGCACCAGAACTTTGGTAACAGATGCCAGGAATCCTCTGGACAGCCCAGAAAGTCTGTAATTCTGTAAACTCTATACTGAAAAATCAAAAAGCAAACATTCCTACATAGAACTGCTGGAGAAAGAACCAACAAAGTTATCTGAATCTGTTTCAACCCAAGAGGAAAAATAAAGAATCCACCAAAACACAAGTTGACTGAGCCAAGAGGAGGTCGACCTGACTCAGCACTGACCCCTGCCGCTCTGATCCACAACAGTGTGCCATGGCATTTCCTTTTTGGAGGCAGAGGGGATGACCTGGGGTCATACCCATCAATGCTCAGGGCTTACTCGTAGCTCTGTGCTCAGGGATCGGTCCTGTGTTAGTGGACAGAGTTTTTCTTTTTAATAGCAGTCATCACACCTTTGGTGCTGGGAGGGACAGGCCTGGGGCCACTCCCAGGGATACTCAGGCCTGCAGTGTGAGGCTGGCAGTTCAGGGCTGAGGCCACAAACAGGGTGCTTCTCAGGGAGCTGCCCTTGGGACCATCAGGACCACCACAGTGGCTTGGGGGCGGTCACGTAATGCAAGGAAATTCAGCCTTGCCCTCTCCCAGTGGCTCTACCTATTTGAGCTCTCTCTCTCTCTCTCTCTCTCTCTCTCTCTCTCTCTCTCCTCTCCCCCAAGTTAGAGGTTTTAAATTCTCTACATGGCATCGGAGAAATCGTTTAGCAGGTAGGAAGCTTGCCTTGTGCACAGGCATCCTGAATTCAGCCCCTGAGCCACCAGCTTAGACTCCTTAGCTTGCTCACACATTTCTGCTAAGTGTCCAAGTGTCAACCAAATGGCAAAAATCCAGAGGCTGGATTTACTGTACCTCCCTCCCTCCACCGCCGAATTTCCTACCCAGAAACCATCCCAAAAGGAAGCATGATCTTGATGCAACATGACTTATTCTTACTCAACCTCAGCTTCCTGAAATCCCTGCCTATTCATGCAATGGGCTACAAAACAGCTTACATTCTAATTTCACATTTTAAAGTAATATAATCAACATAAACATCAAGAATATTAGACAACTATTTTCCATCCCAGTCCTATGCCCTATAAAGGAACCTCCTTGACCTCCCCTTTGCCCACTCTTTCTTCCAGTGTCTCTTACAGGCAAATTCAGAAAATACATATTATGTAAATGAAGACCCAACACCATCCCCTACCATTTCTTATATAAAAGATGACATCAATCCATCACCTGCAATCTGTCCCAGACTCTTACTCCTGCTCAGTCCTCAACTCCCTAATCTGCCTTATCTCCTTTCTTCCTTTGTGCCATCTCCTCTCTCCTACAGAAAACAAAAGGCGGCATCTGGGCCCCCCATTCTCAAGCAGAGGATGGGCTCCATCGGGTCAAGCCATGTGAACACCAGAACACCCCACACATCCTGAGCCTGAGTGCTTGCCAGTCACTCTCTCATCACTTTTGAATCTGAAAAGACTTGGTCTTTGCCTGCCTTCAGGCTAAGTTCAAAATTCACCTTCCAACTGCCCATCAGACCAGAACTGCTCGGGTTCTGCCTGGCTACACGTCCCCTTGGTGCCAGGCCAGCAAATAATAGAGAGCATTCTTGAGTTGGGGTCCCACAAACATCCTTTCTCCACTGCAAGTACAGAAAAATGTCCTCCACTAGATTACTAACACACAAACTGTAGCATATTATAAAGAACACTGTATCTTCTGATTCCATCACAATTCTTTTTTTCTATTTTATTTCGGCACCATGACTTACAAATACTGTTTTTTTCTCTTTTTTTTTTGTTTGGTTGTTTGTTTTTCTTTTTTGGGGGTCATACCCAACAATGCTCAGGGGTTGTTCCTGGCTCTGCACTCAGGAATTACTCCTGGCAGTGCTTGGGGACCATATGGGATGCTGGGGAATTGAACCTGGGTCCGTCGCATGCAAGGCAAATGCCCTACCTGCTGGACTATTACTCCAGTGATCATTAGAGAGTGCACTTAGGGCTGACTCTTGGCTCTGTGCTCAAGGATCACTCTTGGCACTTTTAACTACCTTACTGTGTTTCTTTACATTTCAGATATGAGAGAGATCATTACAGTGTGCGCTCAGGACTGACTCTTGGCTCTGTGCTCAAGGATCACTCTTGGCACACTTTTAACTACCTTACTGTATTTCTTTATATTTCACATATGAGAGAGATCATTACAGTGTGCGCTCAGGGCTGACTCTTGGCTCTGTGCTCAAGGATCACTCTTGGCACACTTTTTAACTACCTTACTGTATTTCTTTATATTTCACATATGAGAGAGATCATTACAGTGTGCGCTCAGGGCTGACTCTTGGCTCTGTGCTCAAGGATCACTCTTGCACACTTTTAACTACCTTACTGTATTTCTTTATATTTCACATATGAGAGAGATCATTACAGAGTGTGCTCCAGGCTTACTCTTAGCTCTGAGCTCAAGGATGATTCTTGGCAAGGTTCAAAGGACCATATGTGGTGCCTGGAATCAAACTCAGATCGGGCTCCCGCTATACTATCTAGCAACAATTGGCTTTTGATAAAAAAATATTTAATGAAGGTCTTTCAACAAATGTTACTGTTACAGAGGTACAAAATAAACTTCAAACTGAATTCCCCACTATACCATACCTCAGTGGTATACTGTACCATACTCTGAGATGATAATATATGTATATATGTATGTATGTATGTATGTATGTATGTGTATGTATGCATGCATGTATGTATGTGTGTGCATGTATGTATGTATGTCTCATACATAGTCTTTATCCACAGTTCTGGGAATCTTCTGAATTTTCATCAGCTGAATGGTGATGTCTTTTGATATGTTAATGAAAGTAACTTACAGAAAACAGAACGACCACTTGATCACTTGATCACTTGAATCCCGTTATTCATCGATTTGCTCGAGCGGGCGCCAGTAACATTTCCATTGGACCCTATCACGTGCCAATGTAGCCCAATGGCATCTGGTTGATTCAGGAATATGAAGAGCCTCAAACCGTTCCTTCAGGGTCTTTACAAGGAAGTCTGACCATCTTGTAGGTGGGCGGCCACGTGATCTTTTGACATCCCATGGGATCCAGTCGGTAATGGCTCTAGTCCAGCGGTTGTCTCCAAATCACATTACATGTCCAGCCCATCTGATTTTCGATGCCTTGGCAAACGAGACAGAGTCCTTGATTCTGGAATAGTGACGGAGGTCAGAACTCCGGATTCCTTCTCTCACTTGAGTGAGGCGTGATATTCCAAGCATAGCTCTTTCGATTCCTCTCTGGGAGACCCGAATAGCATTCTCATCCTGCTTTCGTAGGGCCCAGGTCTCTGAGGCGTATGTTAATGCAGGGAGAACGGTAGAGTCAAAGAGATGTGCCCGGAGCCGGAGGTTCTTTTGTCCTTTTAGCTATTTCTTCGATGGCTTTGAAAGCATTCCATGCCGCTCTCTTCCTCCTGCGCAGATCAGGTTTTAGGTCGTTCATCATGTTGATTTCTCGACCTAGGTACACATAACTGCTGCATTCAGAGATGTTTGTTCCATTGAGAGTGAATGGGGCCTCAGGAACTAGTTCATTCTTCATGAACATTGTTTTCTTTAGATTCAGCTGTAGACCTATCTTTCCACATTCTCGGTCGAAGTCAGCCAGCATTTGTGCCGCTTGGCTAATGTTTGGTGTTATTAGGGACGATGTCATCAGCGAAGTGGAGGTGGTGTAGTTGCCGACCATCTATCTTCACTCCCATTCCTTCCCATTCTAATTGTCGCATGATGTTCTCGAGGGTGGCACTGAAGAGTTTTGGTGAAATGGTATCACCCTCAGAACTGTTCTGTTCTGTTCTGTTCTGCTGTTCCTGTCAGAACGACCAACTAACCAGAAAAAACCACAAACCTACATAGGGTAGGAACTTCCAGTCCTAGCTCTCCTCAGGTCCAGAGAAGGGAGAAGGGCTAAAAAGGTTGAGTTTCAATACCCAATGGCCCATTAACCAATCATGGTTATGTAATAAAGTCACCATAACAGTCTAAGAGGGACTTTGGGGACTTTCTGGACTGGTGACCTGAGGGACATTTAGGGGAGAATGCTGTGACTGGGAGAGCATAGAATGTCCATGAATTTCAGTACACTTTGTAACAAACTGGTGATGTAGTGGGCAAATGGGTTTCCTGGGTTCCTGAGTGCAAATGAAGAAAACCTGAGAAGAGGGTGCTGGAACTGCTGGTTTAGAGCAGACCAATCAGAAGCACAGGTTATAAGCTGGGTTTGCAAGGCGAGGCACCTGAACTCTGAGCTGAGGAACAGGGGGCCCTCCAGTCTGTAACTAGTCAGAAACCCAAGTGTCCAGCCTCTGGAAGTCGAGAGTACTTTGGGGAGACCTAGCCTTCATCTGTGGAAGCCTGGGTAAGCATCACATAGGAAGCCCCTTAGCAGTGAATTTCATAAAGTTCTTGGGAGCTATCCCACAGCTAGTCTCACATGAAGATGGCCCAAACACACCAGCTAAAAGCCTAAAGTCAGAACCCATCAGGAGACAATTCAGCAGAAACAAAGGTCTGATAAGACTCAAAGAAAGACCACCAGACTTCAAAGTCCTTTTTTTCCTAGACAAGACCCCAAGAGAGGCTGTTAGCATCAGTGAGCAGTGCGGAGAAAGACCGCGTCTAAGCGACTACCCCAAAGAGCACCTCCCATTCTGGAGTCCCTGTTCCGCTACCCGAAGTGGATGCGACTGATCAGGGTCTTTCTTAAATGTATTTCATTTATTTTTAATTAAAAAAAAACCTTTTTCTACCTTCTCATCAGCCTTCTCCTGAAATTCTTTTCTGCAACAAAAAAACAAGAACTCAAGTGGAGGCTGGAACTGACTTATTTTCTTGGAAGAGCAGGACTTTAGCCTGAGAACCTGGGCTTCCGGAACCAAGACCAGCAGCCACTGCGGTAGGTAAGCAGACTCGGTGCACTTGACAGCTGCCATAAGCACAGCCGGCAGGATCGGTGTCCACCCTGGGCAGGAGTGCGTGCAGATGTAACAATCCTGCCCTCCCACGGTTCTCGGAAACAGTCTGATGCTGTCTCAGAGTAGGCGGTGTGGGAACTAGCTGAGTTTCTGGATATCCAGCAAGTGTCCAAGGATTGGGCAGTGTGGAAGAAGTGCCCACAGAACCAAGATAGAAACGTAAGTGCAACACACCTACCTTACATAAAAATTAACAAGACGTGTACTGTATAACAGGCTTAAGTGTAAAATGTGCCACTATGAAACTGCTCAGAAAGTCAAGGAAAAAACTTCAGGATCAAACATCAGGCAAGGAATTCTTACAAACACCACCAAAAACCACGATCAAATTAACTACCCAAATGAGAACAGCTACACAGGAAAGGCACACACATCATGGTCCACTGGGAGCTTCAGTGGAAAGAGTGATTTCTTAATCATCTAAAAAGGTAATACGAATACAACTAATATACTGTTAAACGCACGGCCAATATGGAAGAAGGGGAGTTTAGAGTAATGCAAGTACCAGAGGTGAAGAGCACAGGGAATAAAAGCTAAAACTTGACTTTCCATGGTATATAACGCTTAACATGGGGGAGTGGAAATCGCTCAAGAAATAGCAATAGCAGCATGTTACTCAGAAATATATCAAATGAATATATCAAATATGTCAAATGAACCAACCAAAAGTGATTACTTCTGGGGTTGCTTAGGAAACAGCACAGGAGGACCTGCTCAGGGAATTGCTTGACAGTTTTTCTAACAAACTCAACCACTATTTGAGAGTTTAAGTTTAAAAAATAACCAACACAACCCCAAAAACCTTTCTGCCAATTAATGCATGGCAAAGTCAGGACCTGAACCATCTAATTAATCTCAAGTCAGCTTCATTCCTGTGTGAGCTCCTAAGGGGTCTGGGGAGTCTTAGCTCCCCGAATCTTGTGCCCACCAAGCGCAAAGTAAGCAACATTTCAAAAGCAGGGGGATAATTAGAGTGGGGCTGCTTTTCACTGCCAGAAAGTGAATGGCCCAGGCCTTGCAGGCAGAGGAAACGGCAGCAGCAAAGACAGGAAGTGGAGTTGGAAGTTGAGCACAGAAGGTAGGAGAAGCTGTCAGGAGAAGTATCCAGACAACCCCTTGGGTAAAATAGAGAGATACATTGCTGATAACAATCTTCAGAGCCTGTCGTGACAGGAATGGGGAGGAGACTGTCCCCTGCGGACAGACCCAAATGGCCATGACTGAATGCACAGGAGTCTGATGGCTACAATACATTGTTCTTTTCCCTTAATAAAAATATAGATAAACAGACAGACAGACAGACATAGATTTTTTAATTTGAAGCATCATGGGCAATACTGTTCATGACAGTGTTTCATGAAGACACTGTCCCATCAGAGTGACCACTTCCTTCCACCAATGTCCCAAGGACTCCCTCCACCTCAGTCCACTCCCCCAAGTGAGCTCAGTTCTACAGACCAATTCTCCATCCTGTTGCCTTTGGTCATTTGTTGCTCCCTGTTTTTCTTTATATCCCACAAATGAGGAAGATTGTTCTATCTCTCTTCTTCGGAGTGACTTCACTCATTGTGATACTCTCAAGATCCATCCACGTAAACAACACATTGCAGGATTTAGTTTTTCCATATAGCGAGTATATGTACCACGGTTTCTTTCTCCAGCCACCTATTCTCGGACATTTGGATTTGTTTCCAGATGCTGAATATTGTGAATAGTGCTGTAATGAACATAGATGCACTAATGTCTTTTCAAATTGTGCTTTTGGGATAGATGCCAAGAAGTGAAATTGCTGGCTTGTATGGAAGATCAATTCTAAGTTTTCTGAGAAGTGTCCATGTTCTTTCTGCAAACAAGTTGAAAGAAGTAACATTCCCACCAGCATCAGAGGGGAGTTCCTTTCCCCCATCCATGCCAACACTGGTTGCTTTCATTCTTTACGTATGAGATGAAGACTCTTTCTTTTGAGTTGCATGTAACTGATAAGTGATAAAGGGCATTTTTCATGCAACTACTGGCCATCTGCATGTTTTCTCTAAGGAAGTTTCTCTTCATGTCCTCTTCCTATTTTTGGATGAGGTATTTTTTTTGGTCACTATGTTTTACAAATACTTTACCTATCTTGGATTTTAACCCTTTGTCAAATGAGTGGTGAGCAAATATTTTCCTTCAGTCTGTGGAGCCGTTTTTTTTTTTTTTATTCTAGTCATTGTTTCATCTTTACTTCTATTTGCTTAGTGAATGGCACTGAATAATTGAAAATGCCTCTAGATTCACTCATACAGAGTTCTGTCTATATTTTTCTCAATATAATTTATGGATTCATATTCAATCCATTTTATTATTTTATTTATTTATTTTTTTTGCTTTTTTGGGTCACACCCGGCAATGCTCAGGGGTTACTCCTGGCTCTACACTAAGGAATTACTCCTGGTGGTGCTCGGAGACCATATGGGATCCCGGGATCGAACCCGGGCCGGCATAGGCCGGCCGCGTGCAAGGCAAACGCCCTACCCGCTGGTCATCGCCTCCGCCCCCTCAATCCATTTTAGTTTTCACTTTTTGGGTCACACCTGGCGATTCTCAGGGGTTTCTCCTGGCTCTGTACCTAGGAATTACTCCTGGCAGTGCTTGGGGGACCATATGGGATACCGAGGATCGAACCCAGGTCAGACACGTGTAAGGCAAATGCCCTACCTGCTATGTTATCACTCCAGCCCCTTCGATCCATTTTAAACTAATTTTTACACATGGTGTGAGGAGTCCAATAAAATAAACATTTTTGTTACTGGATTTGGCATATCGAGCACGCATCGGACAGCTTCCAGGCTCTGCCATGCGGGCACTACAAGATGGTCAGACTTCCTTGTTAAGACCCTGAAGGAACGGTTTGAGGCTCTTCATATTCCTGAATCAACCAGATGCCATTGGGCTACATTGGCACGTGATAGGGTCCAATGGAAATGTTACTGGCGCCCACTCGAGCAAATTGATGAATAACGGTAGTGTTCAAGTGTTCAAGTGAGAAGTCTGAATTCATTTTTTTTATATATGTTGACAGTTTTCCCAACACAATTGTTAAAGACGATTTCCTTGCTCCATTTCAATCTCTGCTCCACTGCTAAAGATTTGTTGCTTAACCTGAGGATCTGTCTTGTTGCTCTTAATTCTATCCCACTTGTCTGAGAGTCTTTCAGCTAGACTCTTTATTCCAGGAGCACAATTTTGGTTACCATAACTTTACAGAACAATATAGAGATGAGGAAAGAGAAGCCTGTTATTTTATTTTCCTCTAGGATGGCTTTGGCTATTTGGGTCAGGGCTTATTAGTGCATATAAATCCATATAAATTCCAATAGCATTTGGTCTATGTCTCTAAAAAATTTCATACATATTTGTATAGGGCTGCACTATATATACTGAATCTGTATAGTGCAGATGGGGTAAGACTGTCATTCTGACAATAAACCCTTCCCATCCATGATCAAAAATGTGTTTCCACTTTCTTTCCTCTTCTTTTACTGCACTTAATAGTGATATAGAGGGTTTTTTTTCGGTATCACATCTTTCCCTCTTTTGTTAAACTGATTTCCAAGTACTTGAGTCTGTAAGGTGCAACTGTAAATGGGATTCTCTTTATTCCTCTCCTACTTCATTGTTGGTAGTATATACAAATGCCATGGATTTCTGTGTATTGATTTTGCAGCCTGCCACTTTACTGTACAAGGCTACTCTTTCTAGGAGGTGTTTTTTTGTTCTTTTTTTTTCTTTTTTTTTTTTTGGTTCAGCCTTTAGGACTAAGTACCGTATCATGTCACCTGCAAATGATTATTTGACTTCTTCTTTTCCTATCTGGATCCCTTATTATTTCTTGTCTAACTGTTGATACGATGCAGCTGTGGGTTTGTGGTATATGGCTTTATGGCTTCAACACGGTATAGTTTTTCTATTCCAGTTTTAATAGTTTTTATCACTGATGTTAAATCCTTCCTTCTTCTCCCTCCCTCCTCTAGGTCATACCTGGCAGTGTTCAGGACTTACTCCTTGCTCTGTGCTCAGGGATCGCTCTGGTGGGGTGCAGGAGACCATACAGGGGTTCCAAAGATTGACCCTGGGTCTATCAGGTAAGTGCCCTATCGCTACTATCGCCTCCAGGCCCTTTCTTTATTTTGGGGGGGAAGGTAGAAGGGATGTTGGATCACTGCTAGAGGTGACAGGGCTTACACTGTTACTGTCTGGCTCTGTGCGTAGGGATTCTCCTGGCCTTGTCAAGTACTTTTTCTGAATCTACTGAGGATGGAATCATATGATTTTTCTCTTTCCTTGTATTGATGTGGTATATTACATTGATTGACTTACATATGATTAAACCATCCTTGCGTCCCTGGGATCAATTCTACCTGGTGATGGTGTATGTTCAGTTTGCTAGCTGCAATACATATTTCTGCCAGCAGGTTTCTACCCAATAATTTCAGCTTTCTCGAATCCAAAATAATTCACAAGCTCTGAGTTTGTTCAGTAACCCAACTCTAGTAGGAATTAGGAGCACAAAAAGGGGACTCCTACAAGGGGGGAGCAGAGGCAGACAGAGCGTGGTGAAGTTCCCACAATAGCACTCTCACTCAGTTTTGAACTTCTGCTCTTTAGAAAATATTTAGAAAATTATATTCAAGGCACAAAAGACTCCTCACCTCTAGATGAACAAGTGTACCTATTACAATCATCACTATCACTATCACTATCTTCCCGTTAATCATCTATTTGCTAGAGCGGGCACCAGTAATATCTCCATATGTCCTGTCTCATGCTAGTAGAACCCAAAGGCATCCACTTGCTCCAGGAACATAAAGAGCCTCAAACCATTATATTAGGGTCACGGGAATGACCTAATATAAATGTTACTGGTATTTGGCATATCAAATACTAAACGAGCAGCTTGCCAGCCTTGCCGTGTGGGTGGTATACTGTTGTAGTCACCTCTAAATAAAGCATTTATTGATGAACCGCGGCCGCAGGCTGTGATAGTCTGGTATGCTGCGTGGAGTTGTGACGAGAGGGAAGTCGGATGTGGAAAATGGCGGGCCCCATGGAGTAGGGGAGGGTGGTCTGGCTTGTTGTGAGGCTCTGCTGGGTGGCAGGCCAGGGCTAGAAACCGCCATGCCTCCCGGGCGCCTCACGAGCAGCTGAGCACAGGGAGAGCAAGTAGCAGCTCTGCCCCCATGTCTGAGAGTCTCTGGTTCAGCATACCTGGGCCAGATTGAAAAAAAACACTGCTGCAGGGTGGGTGTGGATGATCCGGGCTGTCAATAAATATGTGCATTACATCATGCACATATTTATTTCATCTAAAGTACTAGGTATTTATGTGAAGCCGTGAGTTGGAATGAAATTTTTAGTTGTAAGTAATCAAACTACTGATGGAAAACTTGTATCACTTGTCTTCCCATTGTTCATTGATTTGCTCAGCGGGCACCAGTAACATCTCCATAAATCCTGTAGCGTGCTTAGTGTAGTCCAAGGGCATCTGCTCCTCCAAGAACACAAAGAGCCTCAGACCATTCCTTCAGGTCATGGGAATGAGGTCTATAATTGTCACTGGTATTTGGCATATCAAATACGACACGGGTAGCTTGCCAGGCTCTGCCGTGCAGGTGGTACTCAGTAGTAGGCTCTCATCTTCTGCATAATTATGCAAAATACAAAACAAAAGTCATTTGTTCTAGAAGATCCACATACCACCCTTCTCTTCTTCAGTCACAATCAACCCACAGGGAGTCTTATTTTGATTCAGAACTATTAATTAGATTGAAAACTTTTTTAAATTTTTGTACCACACGCACTGATGCTTGGGGCTATTCCCTGGCTCTGTGTTGAAGGGCAACCCCTGGCTGTGCCTGGGAGCAAGTGGTGCCAGGATTCAAACTGGCAGCTGGCTGAATGGAAGGCAAGTACTTTATCTCCTGTACTAGCATTCTGGTCCCAAAACAAATTACTTTATCCTTAAATACTTCAGCACATAAATGAGTCCCTGTTTTACAGCAGGGACTGTAAAACAAAATATAAAGCTTAATCTTGAGGGTCGGGAGTGACAGCACAGTGGAGTAGGGCATTTGCCTTGCATGTGGCTGACCTAGGATCAATCCTTAGCATCCCATATGGTTCATATGGAGCACACCAGGAGTGATCCCTGAGTGCAGAGTCAGAGTAAGCCCTGAGCAACACTCGGTGTGGCTCATAAAAACAAATAAATGAAAAATAAAGGTTGGAAAAAATCTCAATCCTGAAAACTGAGTTAATATACTTCTAGAGATTAGAGTTTCATTAACATATAATAATATACACAGATCTTAAAAGGTGTGAATTCTTTCCAGCTCTTTGCTCAGGAGTCACTCCCACAAATACTCAGGGGAACATGCAGTGCTGGGGATTGAACCTGGGCCTCCTGCATGCAAAGCATGCGCTCAACCCTTTGCGCTTTATCTCCAGCCCTGGGTTGCGCTCTGAAATTATATACACAAAGAAAACAAAGAGCATTTCCATGACTCAAAATTTTCCCTGCGCTCCTTTTTTAGTCAATTACCCGTATCTAGATAACCATGTTTTTTCTTCTTTAGTTCTGTTTTGGGTGACTCCTGGCAGTGCCCCTGGAATCATGTAGCAGTAGAGACTGAACCCCAAGTAAAGTATCATCACCCACTGAGCTCTCTCCCTGCTCCAGTAATCACACTCTAATTTCTGCTGCCATAGACTAGGTTCACCTATTTCTGGACTTTTTTGTTCTTTTCTTTTTTGGATTTTGGACCACACCTGGCAATGCTTAGGGGTTACTCCTGACTTTGCAGTTAGAAAGCACTCACGGTGGTGCTCAGGGGACCATACAGGATGCCAGGGATCAAACTCAGGTCAGCAGCATGCAAAGTAAACCAACTACATGCTGCACTATCTCTCTGCCCAATCACTGGACTTTTGTAAGTGGACTCATCCCCCACCGTATCTTAAATAGGCCCGAAGGGCAGTCTTACCATGATCTGGATTTCCGCTTGCACACCTGAAGATCATGCTCATTGTTGACAAACATGCGTTTCAAGGCACATTTCATTCCATTGCTGGTCCTCACCAGAAACACAATAGCAAATCCACCTGCAAGAGAAGCACACAAACAAGCCCTTAATTTTAAGCCGGGTTCAGAAAAGTCAGCCCAATGACTAAGGTGGCTGCAGGCAGCTACTCTCACCGTTAGTGGTGCTGATGGCATCAATGGCATCAGCAGTCAGTCCCAGGACTGGGCTGGCATAGAAAGCATTCTTAGATTCTGAGGCTTAAAAGTCTTATAGAACTGAGGGGCGAGAGTCAGGAAAACTATGCCCACATAAATTATCTCAGGATAAAAGAACATTAATTATCTGGCAAGGAATCTAGATAGACAAAGAGACGGGCGCTGGTATTGAGGATCAACCCCACCCCAATTACTGTCTGATGTACTTCCAGCCCTTGCTGAATTCTTCCTCCAGCCTTGTGAGGCCAGGTGCTATTTCCCCATTCAGATAGTAATTAAAAGCTGAAGGAACAGAGGCTCAAGGAGATTAAATTCCACCAATGAGTTTATTTAAAATGTAAGTCCAAACCTTAAACAGACAAGCTGGGTAATTACTTCAATAACCGTTCTAAGAATAGTTGGTTATTAATTTTAAAATCTGCTTCTCTTCCTTTCTTCTTATCCATTCCTACTTACCCCCACCTCCCAATTGAAATGCAGTAATTAGACCTTGAGGATTCCCTTCTGCCTCCTCTACCTTACTGGCTATCGAGAATACATTAGAGTATAGGTGTGAAAATACGTCTTTGCACAGAAGACGAGCAGGACTCCATTACTAGGCGACCTTTTAAGGACCATGTTAATGTCCTTCTGTACAAAGGCAGTTTATGATTCATTAAAGGAATTTCTATAATTCTAACAGAAATTCTTAAAAACTCTGGATCTGTTCCTTCACAAGGATTCCACAAAACAATCTTAGAACTCTGAACTGAGTGTGTCCTTCTTGCCAAGTGTAGGAGGTACTTAGTGCCACTGTTAATAAGGTCACAAACAGAAGAGGCCCGACATGAAGATGAAGGCTTTGGAACAGGCAGTGATCCTATCAGATACTTGGACATGTCCCTTGGTGGACACCTTCACAGTTTAGGTTAAACCATCCTGGACCTCAACTCTACGTGGCAACAACAACAAGCTGCCAAGTTATTCTTTGTACAATCACTAACTGGATAAAGATGAACACGAAGAAATATAACAAGTACAGGAACTGGAGTTGATGTTATAGCACTGTATTGAGGTTCGCGGCAACATACAAAACTGATGGCCCAATATACAGAGATACAGAGGCCTCAGGGCCTGGAATCTAAGACTGGTTTGGAGTATTCTAGTCCTAAACTTCTAGGCTTAGGGGCACCTCAGATTGTCAAGATTTACACCCTCTTGTAGTGTCCTTGTCAATGTTCACACTCCCTTGTAGTTACTTTGTAATAATTATCCATTTCCAAGTTAGTTTAAGCATGTTTCTGATCCCTCCAACCAGCAAAGTCTTAATCATAAAGCACTATTGCATGCTTACATTAAAAAAGACAATTTTGTGGTAAGAAATTTTTATGAGGGAAAATATCCAAAATCTTCATTTTAATAATTTTCTAGAGTTCATATGTTTCTGAATTTTCTGTCACTGTGTTCTTTAGTATTTTGAAAAGCACTAAATTGTACCAATATTTAATTTTAACTATCTCTCTAACCCTGTACCTCAATTACAACTTCCATTTTCTTGTAATATATTAAAGTCTATCTGCACTGCTCAACTGTCTATTTTAATTCCAGAATTTTAAACATTTACTAAAACATTTTTATCCTAGCATACATTGACAAGTAGAAAGCTTATCATGCACATATTTCTAAGATGACTAGTTTTCATACTTTAATTTTTATGGTATCAAAGTTTTTCTTGTCATAATGATATACCTTCAATCTAGTATCAGTTATCTTCCTTTTGCTTCCCTCAAACTGTTAAACAAACTTGTTCTTTATTAAAGACAGAGTATTACAAGTGGTATAATTATATGGCTATAAAAGGCTATAAATGGAGAGAGAATTATAAATGGTAAGATTTTTGTGTATACTGATCTGCTAAGTTTCCAATTATTCATTTTATCCATGCTCTGGATTTTTTTAGGACTCACAGCACTGCAGAATCATCCCAATAATGCTCCCAAAGAATGGGCCCAGAGTGTGGAATCCAAGCACTTCATGCTAGGGGTGCAGGGATCAAGTGAGGCGTGAAGGTCTTTGGCTTATGGACAGAACCTGAGGGGTTCAACTCTCCTTCCTGCCAGGAAAAAAAAAAGTGCTTTCACACCACTCACACGGAGAAGAACTGTGCCAGAGAAAGCCATGTCCTCTGCAGAGCAAGGAGACAGCTGGCAGCAGGGCAGAAGCGGCCAGAAGCATCTATCTCCTAGAGTTGTGGCACCTAAAGCAAAGTGAGAGGTGGCCTGGCCATCAGGGGGCCGATGTGGCAGTTTGAGACACCTGCCACCAGAGGGGAGCAGAGGCATTTCCTCTCCAGGTAACAAGCTGACCTTCCCTGCCTTGATTGAAGAAATGGGTCAGAGGCCCCCACTTCATCCTGGCAAGCACATCTGGAAGAGAAGAGTCAGCCCAGATTCCGGCAGCCTGCGCTCATCGTAACTCTGAAGGCAGAGCAGCGAGTCACGGTGCCCAGCACAGGGAGAACTGCTTAATTAATAAGCATGTTCGCCCAAGAGAAGAGTATTTGATGGTGGAAAAAGACTTCAAGGAGGAGTCCTTGATCAAGAGATCAAAATCAAAGCCTGAATAGGATTTGCCCCCTTTGAGATGCTGGCGCTATCCCTGTAGAGCTGAGCAAATGGAGATGGAAATTTCTGGGTTGGGATGTAGAAGGGAGATTGTACCACTCAAGGCGCTCGACAACACAGGTCCTCGCTGACCACACTGATGGGAGAAGTCTCAGACACAGAGAGCCAGTTTGGGTTATTCCTGAAATGGCAACTACAGAACGACCACATTTCATTGCATAATCCTCTCAGATTTTGTGACTGACTCTTGCAAAATAGTACATTGTGACCATTATGTGGAACTTTCTTTTTTTAAAACAATTGTGCTGACGATTCCAAGGCCAGGTATGCAGGCCTCGGTGGCTACAGTCACCCGGCTCCCGTGGAGGTGGTGCTGGGGTCCCTTTCCTCCACATTCGACCCATTCACGAGGCCCAGTGGACCTGCCCACAAACTATTCCTGGGCTGTCGGCCATGATCCAGAGACACAGATACATGAAGCAGAGCTGCTACCAGCTCTCCTGGCACTCAGCTGATCATGAGGCAACCAGGAGGGAGGGCAGGCTCTTGCCCTGGCCCACCACCCAATAGAGCATCGGAAGAAGCCAGGGGAACAACCCCCCCAACTCACCCCCACACCATTATGGCAGCCACTTCAATGTCTGGACTCCACAGATCGTCAGAGCCCCACCCAAGAGAGAAGCCAATCTAAAGCCCAGCTCATCAGAGCCCCAACCTAAAGAGAAGCCGATTTCAAGCCCAGGTATGTGGATCATGGCAGCTAAAGTCACTGGGAATTTGTGGAGATGGAGCTGGGGTCCCTTTCCCCACCTCTGACCCATCTGTGAGGCCCAGTGGACCCGCCTACGAACTGCTCCCAGCTGTCGGCCATGATCTAGAGACACAGATACACAGGAAGACCTGCTACCCGCCTTTGCGGCTGCACAGTACAACAAACTAGTAGAAACCAACCATGTTCTAGAAATTCAGAAGGTCAATGCAAGAATAGAAGTATACCACATTAGCCCACAACAAACCAGGAAGAAAGAGTCATGACTTTACCAATGCCATTGCCTTATTGGGCTGCAATGGTCAGTATAACTGATGCCACCTGAGGGAGCAGGCATGGGGCTGGGCGGTGGTGGGAAATGAGTGTCTTTGGTGGCGGGAACACACTGGTGTGGGATTTGTGTTGGATGATGAAATACTAAAGAAAAAAGAAAAAGCAAATAAAACAATTGTGCTGATACTCTTTAATAAAAGAGGGTGTGCTGACTGTGCAGTGGCGGTGATTACCCTGTGAACTATGCTAAACAGAGATGCTTCTTTATATCAAAATGCATGCCAGGATCGTGCTTAAATGGAAAAGCTGAAGCTGAATTGGGGTGGTCTAGACCAGAGGCTCCCAGACTTATCTGACAACAAGTCACTTTTTAAGTAAGTGCAGGACATTGTAGAGCAAAAGAAAACCCAACTAAAAGGCTTTGCAGTCGCTAAAGCTACAGAGTTTCTACCTCTTTGCCTTGCTGGAGATCTAACCCTGGGCCTCAGACATTAGGGCATGCACTATCCCACTGAGACACATCTCCGACCCCAGTTCTCTGCCCATTTCCCAGCCAGCAGAGGGAAGGCAAGATGAGCAGAAAGAGAAGGAACACAACAAAATGATGTGTGCAGTGACATGCAGAGACCAAGGGAAACTGCAGGCAGTGAGGGTAAGGAAGCCCAGGACGGCAGGAGACGCGGGACAGAGCTTCTGTTCGGGCCAGGCACCAGGTAAGTGCTTTAAAAATGGGCCTAGACCCGGGCACCGAGAGTCTGACATCTTCTATTTTCCCTAAAGGTAAATTCTTTTTTTTTTTTTGGGGGGTCACACCCTGCAATGCTCAGGGGCTGCTCCTGGCTCTGCACTCAGGAATTAATCCTGGCAGTGCTGGGGGGAACCATATGGGATGCCTGGATCAAACCTGGGTCAGCTGCATGCAAGGCAAAAACCCTACCCGCTAGACTATCGCTCCAGGCCCCCAAGGTAAATTCTTTTTTTAACTGTAGGAATCTAAGTCCCTCAGAAATGGTTCCCATTTGTCTGATGAGATGCAAGGAATGAGAGATGCCTCACCACACCCATATTCTGCTTCTTTTACTTTTTTTGCCCTTCAGGATAAAATTTAGTTTCTAATGAGAGTACAGGGGTAAGGCACTTGCCTTGCACGCAGTGAACTAGGTCTGATCCCTGGCACCACAGACGGTCCCCTGAGCATTGCCAGGAGCGATCCCTGAGCACAGAGCAAGGAGGCGAAGCCTGAGCAGTGCTCATATGACCAAACCACCCCCTCCTAACACTCTATGAATGTACTTGCTTCCGTGCAGCTTCTCTGAGAACATAAAAAACAGAACAGCTTTATGAATTACCGATGGAGAACAGGGTTGAAATGGAATTTATTCAGGAGATGTCAAGGCAACACAAAGCAAGCACACACTTCACTGGACAATCCACCCCAGTACTTTAGCTTCCCTTTGCTCCGTAACTGAAATGAGGACTAAATTAGTGGCTTTTATCCCAAATTCCTCAGTGCCCTAGGATTACAGGGGGTTGTTTCGGAGTTCCACGAGGAAAAAAGTGACCCACTTAAGAACAGGGCCCTGCACACGGCTTCTGCTGAACTGTTTAACATTAATTCTGAAAGAGGCCAAGGTAGAAAGGAAAACACCTTAAAGGAAAACAAATATTAAAAATATTAACATGCAGGGGCGGAGCGATAGCCCAGCGGGTAGGGCGTCTGCCTTGCCGTGCCGGCTTATGCCGCGCCGGGTTCGATCCCCAGCATCCCATATGGTCCCCGAGCACCGCCAGGAGTAATTCCTGAGTGCAGAGCCAGGAGTAACCCCTGAGCATTGCCGGGTACGACCCAAAAGGCAAAAAAAAAAAAAAATTAAAATGCAAACCCTGGTTATCGATAACAACAAAAAGGAGACGTGTGTATATATATGTTGTTTTGGGGCTATACCCGGTGATGCTCAGGGATTATTCCTGGCTCTGTGCTCTGGAATTATTCCTAACAGGACACAGGGGACCTATGGGATGTCGTGGATCAAACCTGGGTCATCCACATGCAAAAAAGCACCCTGTCTGCTGTTAAAATCACTCCAGCAGTCCAGAGAAAATTTTTTTTTAAAAGAAGGAAAAAATAACATTCTATGGTTCTAAGATTTGGGGCTTTTTTTTTTTAATGTTCCCTATCACTGCGAGTCATGCAAAAGGCCATTAAGTATGTGCCAACAACAAACAAATGCGTGCAGGCAGCGTCTGTGCAGGGATGGGGTGGTGCACAAGAGCCACCCTCAGGACAGGAGACACAGCAAGGTGGGAGGGCTACTGTAGCCCAGCCTCCGCTCTCACCTACCAAGGCGACTGGGGGCAGATTGTATGACAGGCACAACACCTCGCAATATGCGGAGTGTGAGCCGAATTCGAGGTTCCCTGCTGCAACTCTAGCATAAGGTTCCGGATCTGGACTACCTTCCTGAGGTCAACAACACAAACCCAATTCTGTAGGAGCCAACCAGACCACCTGACAGGCAGAATCAGTTCCGATGTATCAAAATGAAAGGCGGGTACTGGTAACAGATTCACTGACCAGAAGCTCATGGGCAGGGTGGGCACCACAGAGTAAGCACCCCGATGCTTACAACAACTGCTGCTCGACTCAACTGTTATCATGTAGGAACAACGATGGAGGGGAGCTGAACTTTCTTCTTTTGAAGTGCAGCTGACTTTTTGGTGAAATTTCTTATTATTAAATTAAAAAAAAAAGTTCTCTTAATTTTTGTCCAAGTTCAAGAAACCCATGAGGCTAGTAAACTAGGCAGTTCCATTTCAACCTTTGCTTGATCCCTGTTGGTGTTACTGTCTTCACTTAGCCAGCTAGGAAACGGAGGCACAGGGAATGCTTACGTGACCTCCCAAGTACTGCCACATGCCAGGACCAGGGCTAGACTCTCAGGGTCATCTCCAGGCCTCCCTGCAGCGCACCCTTTCCTCTGTCATCCCTCATGCAAGCCATGCCGGAGCGTCTGCTCTCCAGCCCAGGGCAGAGAAGCCAGAGGTGCCAAGCAAAGCTTCACTTCCGGGCTGAGCAGGTGAGTGTGAGTCCTCTGTCCGGGCTGGTGAGTCCGCAATGCTGGTGAGCTCCGGAGGAAGACCGAGAGCGCTGACAAACACCCATCTACAATGCAGTCACAGCGAAGGCTTTGCCAAAGGTTTCAGAAGGAACAAAAACTTCCAAAAACTCGACAACAGATGGCAGGGAGCACAACAAAGATTTCACATGGAAAAAAGGTCGGTCTGAAGCATTTGTCAACACTGATTTTAGTGGGGACTTGGGGTTTGTTTTTAACGTCAACCTCTCCTCACTTGCCCCAAATTAAAAATCATCATGTGCCAATTCCTTCTGGGGAACATTCTGGAGCAGTCCTTTACCCAGGCAGAAAGAACACCCAGATGGGGCTGACTTGAGGTATTCAACTTTCCCTTTTCCCATCAGGGGCTGTGGGCACAAACTCTAGCAGTGGCAGAGACACATCAACGGAACTCGGGAAGCCACAGGCAAAGATGGATAGTGGGGAGGTGGGGAGGTTGTTAGGTGGGCTGTTATTGGTTCTTCCTTCCCAGCAGTCAAAACGGGAGCATCTCTGACTCTAGGAGATTGGCAAGAGTCTTCCCCAAAGACACACACATGTACATCCACACGCCCCAGCAGTGAACTGGATAATCACTGAACACAGTGCAGGAGCACTCTGCAAGTTACTGGACACAGCAGGAGCACTCTGCAAGTTACTGGACACAACAGGAGCACTCCACGAGTTACTGAACACAACAGGAGCACTCCACGAGTTACTGGACACTGAGCGGGTACACCCTGTGAGTTACTGGACACAGAGCAGGAGCACTCCGCGAAGTTACTGGACACAGAGCAGGAGCACTCCCCGAAGTTACTGGACACAGCAGGAGCACTCCCCGAAGTTACTGGACACAGAGCAGGAGCACTCCCCGAAGTTACTGGACACAGCAGGAGCACTCCCGAGTTACTGGACCAGAGCAGGGAGCACTCCCCGAGTTACTGGACACAGCAGGGAGCACTCCCCGAGTTACTGGACACAGAGCAGGAGCACTCCCCGGAAGTTACTGGACACAGCAGGAGCACTCCTTAAGTTCGCCTCTGGCAGAGTGGTCTCAACTCGCCCATCTTTTGCTCAGGCTCAGTATTGCTTCCCTGACAGCACCTAGCCCCAGTCCTTTATTTCCACTGAGGTCTCCCAAGCAGTGCGCTCAGGATCCTGGGGCAGAAGATTCTCAGCCAACAGGGCCAGCAATCCAGTGTGAGACCGTGGATGCAGTCTGCTCGGTCCTGAAGTGCTGCAGACACGGGGCTCACCTAGTGAAGCGGTGTTCAGGGCATCCAGGGGGTCCCTGGCAAGGCTTGGGAACCCGGTGCAGTGCCAGGATTCAACCGGGATCAGCACGTGCAAGGCCAGAGTGCCTCTACCCCAGCCTTCTGTGGCCTCCCTAGTCCATCTTGTCCTTAAAGTCTCTTGTTCCTGTACCACCCTGGCCTTTTCCTTCAGGATAGAACACAAGTATGATCTTTGACACTCTGAGCCCTGCTGAATTGCACAAAGGCAGAGCAATGACTCACTCACTGTGACCTGTCACCCAGGGCCATATTTTCTTCGACATACGCACTGGAGGCGTTTGTTACACAATGCATTTACCTGGTACCATAATGGGTTCACCAAACCCAAACCAAAACAACAAAAACTGCTTGCCAGTCCCAGCCCTTCAGAAGGCGAGCAGCAATTCAGTCAGAAGGGGTTACTTGGCGAGCTATTTGGTGCTGAGGCAGCCCCAGAGGAGGCTCCAGCGAGCTCAGCCCGGCATGACTGAGCCGGAGCAGCTAAGGCTAAGGCCCACTGGACAGTTACGCACTCAAGGTGCAGCCGTGAGAGGCGCCTTGCAGAAATCCCCGTGCAGTCTGAGTGACACTTGTCCTACATGTGATCCCTTCTTCCAAACATAGCCCTTGAGCTGGAAATGAAAAAGCCTCTCCAGATAAGAAGGAAAAGAAATCAACACACCGTGCTAAATCCTGCATCGGCCCTTACCTGAAGGAGTGCAGCAACTCTTGGCCACGAACTGTGCTTACCTCCTAAGCCACTGGTGCCAGCAACCTCTTACCCTGTGGTCGCAAAGCGTGACTGCGCTCAGCCGGAGAGACCAGGGCCACGCACCTCACCCCTCACCCCAGACACCTCAATTCTGGCTATGGTGACTTTCACCAAGATTTGAGGTGTGTCACGAGTCTATGGTCTCCATGGGAGAATTGGGGTTTCAGCAGAAAGAGCTTAAGTTTGACAGTCTCTCAGCTCACAACTGTTCCCTCCAGAATATTCCAGTTTAACTTTGTACTTCAAAGCTTAGTACTTTATTTTATGTACTTTCTGCTAGTGCAGCAAAAATTAGGCTAATTCTGCTGCAGAAAAATTAAAAAAAAATCTTCCTAAAATGGTGATTGAGCTCAAGTGTCTCCTGTCCTCCTAGACAAGATTAATACAAATGATCAATACACAATATAAATGTTTTCTACTCTGTCTCATTAGAACTGGCCTCTACTCAAAACTAATTTATTCGCCCTGATCAAGTCACCCCCTGATCTGCCTTCACCCTCCTAGTGGTGAGAGGAACTGAGCTCTAATCCCGCAAAGCAGGATGACATTTTCTCAACTCTCGGCAATGGAAGTCCATTGGAATGGACTTCCAGACCATTCCAATCTCACTTCACGCTAAAACCTTTCCTGAAACTCAGGATCTCTCACTCGTACTCCAGAACGGTCACTCACCACCACTCAGTCCGGGCCTCAATCCAGTCTGTGCACCAGTTCCCCAATCTCCTCCCCACTGTAGCTCCTGTCCTCAGCTCACCAAGTCTCGCAACCCGACCTACCCGGCTTCCCACCGCTCCAGAACTCAGCCTGGAGTCGCCGAGGCTCCCTTCACACACACCCCTCTTTTTATATACAAAGTCCTAAGTTTCTGTGCTTTGGATCTTTTTTCCTTTCTAAAATCCCTAGCTAGTAATTTCTTTAAAAGCTTACTAAGTTTACACAAATCCCTTAACATAGCAGAACCCCAAACATTTGTGTTTGCCCCATTTTATTATGAAAAGTTTTAAATGTCCAGTAAAGTTGAAAACACACTGCAAATATTTCCATACTCATCATTTAGAACACAGTTTCTCAACTTATTTAACCACCCTCTTTCCAAAAAACAAAACAAATTTAAAAAAAGCCCTCAGGCCCCCACCCTGGCTATCTACATTCCTCAGGCAGGCAGTACCCTCTCCCCACGGCACCAGAGGCTGCACCCCTCCAATTATTCCAGTGCTCCTAGGAGCGGCATCACCCATTTTGGGATGATAATACTGGGACTATTCCCAAACTTTCCCAAAGTTTCTGAGACATATGGGAAGGTGGGTTTCTGAAATGGAGGTGGTACTCCAAGTTTGGGAATTCTGCTTGAGAGCCTACAGCTGTTAACATTTCATTACACTTGTTTTAACACATACTGACCACCCATTTTTTATTATAAATTTTTTTTCAAAATTGTATTTGACCACTGTAATTAATACTATTAACTTTAGTGTTTCATGCAGACAGCATTTCGGCTCGCCCCTCCACCAGTGTCCTCTTTTCCCTCATCACTGTCTCAGGGTATCCCAATGTCACAGGCCAGTTTGCAGGTTCTGTGGCTTAGGACCATTTGTTGTCATTTCCTTACTTTTTTATATCTTACGTATGAGAAAGATGTTTCTGTGTCTGTTCCTCTCCTTCTGGCTGACTTCATGCAGTATGATACTCTCTTAGACCCACCCACGTAGCAGCAAAATGCATGATTTCATCTTTTCTTACAGCCAAGTGGTATTCCAATGTATATATCTGTTCTTGGACACTAAGGTTGTTTCCAGAGCTTGGCTACTATGAATAGTTCTCCAATGAATATAGAAGCATGTCTTCACTGAATTCAGTTTTTCAGTTCTTAGTGTGGATGACAGGAAGTGCAATTGCTGGGTCATATGGTAGTTCAATATGTAGTTTTCTGGGTCATATGCAGTTTTCTGAGGAGTGTCCATATTCTTTTCCCAAAGGGGCAGACCAGGTGACAGCCCCACCAACCATGGATGACGGCCGGTCTCTTTTCCCCATCTCCTCACCATCGCTGGTTGTTTCTGTTCTTTCTATGTGTGCTGATCTCACCAGTGTGAGGTGGTATCTGTTTTGATTTGTATTTCCCCTAATGATCACTAATCCAGAGCATTTTTCCACAAACCTACTGACCATCTTCCTTAAGGAAGTTTCTGTTTACGTGCTTCCCCCATTTTCTGGATGGGGCTGATGGTTGTTCCCGTTAAGTTTGATAAGTGCTTTACCTATCCCGGTGTTAACCCTTTTTCAAATGAGTGGACATCAAATATTTTCTCCTGGGGTTCGGGTGTCTTTTTATTCTGGTCCTCATTTCTTTTGCACTGCAGAAGCTTCTCAACTTGATGAGAACAACTTTTTTATACCACAGCGTTTAAATAAAATGTAGATGAAAATATTAAATATGAAGACCTTACCTATTTCATATAAATGCCAAAATATATTATCAAAGAAGTTTTTTAGCTTATTAATAACGGGTGAAGCATGATTATTACCATAATGAGATCCAAGTATAAAATAAAAGTTAATGCAATGTATTTTAGGTTCCAGAGTTGAAAACTTACTTATATAAATGAGAACAGACATTTTATTATATTGTATTAAGTGGTTTTAGTATCATTTTTACATAGGTGAAGATCAAATAGCAATCAGAAACTGGCTTTCACTGATGTAAATTCTGATCATTCTATTTACCATTTATTTAAGTGTCCTGAGCACCATGGGAGTAAGCTGGGACCAAGCTGGGAAAAGCTCCTGAGCACCAACAGGTGTGACCCAAAAACCTAAAAGGTAAAAACAAATCAAATTTTTAAAAAAATGGAAGAACAAGCTAGGTGCAGGGGACGGCTCAGGGCCTAGATGCATGCCTGGCATGTGGCAGCTCCTGGAGTGCGCGGCTGGCATGTGGGAGTCCTGGGCTAGGTTTCGAGCACTAGGAATAGACCCCAGTCCAGCATAAATCAAAGAAATTACAACAATGTGGCCTTAAAACAAACAAAAGCCAGAAACAAAGCCTAAAGAACTAAAGGTCCCAACAGGTGTTTTTGCAGAGCTAATGAGATAGACAAGATGGACACAAATCTGCAGGGACTGGGGCAGTTTTCACAGAGTAAAATGCTGGGCTAGTTGCTGGGTTTAAATCCTCACTTGGAAGAGTTAATAACTCTCTGCCTAACTACCACTACGTCCTTGTATTCAGCCGACAATTTTAGTGACCCCAGATAGAACCCGACAGAATAACTTGTGATCACCTAATGGACCCTGAGAATCTGGTACCTTGATTTTTTGTGGGGGGGGGAGGGAGGACTTTGGGGTGGTCTCAGAGCTAACTTTTGGCACATGCTTAGGGATTGCTTCTGGTGGTCCTACAAAACCACATACGGTACTGGAGACCTAACCAGGGTCGGCTGCTTGAATAGAAAGTTCCATCACCCTGTCTGATCTCTCCAACAGGATCTGGTGCCTTGAAACACCAGCAGAGACAGTGGTCACATTCAGCTGCTCAGAGCTCCCAATGAACACACAAGTTCTGCCAGCAACTTACAGCTCCTGATGAACAGTCCAGGGCCCTTGAATGTTTATTGCGTAACTGTTGACACTTGACTGGGTATGACAGGTTATCTTCTGCTTTCCCAGGGAAAGGAATTCCAAACTTCACTGCTCAGATTTTCCTCATTTTTAAACCAGAAGATGAAAGAACATAAGTCTGAAGCTCAAGCCAGTGTTTTTCCCATTGAAGAGACTAGCTGAACTAATCAATAAATAATCAATAAATTGAAGAGACTAGCTGAACTAACAAATAAATAATAAAACCCATAACCCATAACCAAATAAAACCAATTATAAATATGCACCAACTTCTACTGATTCTGCAGACAAGGAATCTTGCCTACTCTGACTGGCACTGCCAGCTTCCCTAAGTGACTAGAGACCAAGAAGGTGTTCACGCCAATTCTCAAAGTGTGCTCTAGTCCCCTGGGGAATTCCAAGCCACAAAATTAACTGGGGAGCACTATAAAGCCCTGAAACTCTTAAACATCTGTTAGATGAAACTGAGACTCATAAAAGACTGCACTGACTCAGGTGAAATTCCGAAGGGTAAAACCACAGGAATACATGCGTAGGACCGGACATACAGGCCCCTCACTTGACTTGTTGAACCAGTATGGAGAACAAAGCATCCAAATCTGAAAACTAAGGGACATCTGGTGACCCGCCACCTACTACCACTCCAGCATCATTCATGCACAACACTTAGAGAGCACAGGAGTCAGGGAGCTAGCCTGGAGGGCTGGGGCACAGGTGAAAACAAAGAAACTCAGGGGCGCATATCATGCCAGCGGTTCCCTAAGAGATTTTACCAGCAAAGATCTTACTTTAAGAATTCCAAAGTGGGATACATGAGATTTGCCTAAATTAGTGTATTTGTGTCAGTGATTATGAACACCCACTTCAAGACTAAGCAGCCAGGCCAGGGCTGTAGCTCAGTGGCAGAGCATTCGCCTTTCGGCCATGCTCCCGGACAATACAAACAAGCAGAATGGGATGCATATTTTTATTGGTATCTGAAAGTGCCCAAATAAGGAAGTGATAGAGTAACTATCTCAGTATTTAAAGAGAAATAATAATCAAGGCTGTGATAACTACCAGATGGACAGAACCTTCCTCAGCTCCCCGGTCATCCCCTCTGTGAACTGCCCAGACCACAGCATCTCACTGCGTCCTCCCCTACCAAAGCATAAACAAAAATCATTGTGGTCCTTTTCCGAGAAGAAATGACAGTCAGGGACAAAGGCAAAACTGTGCTGTTCCCTCAGTTTACCCAAGAACTAAATCAGCACTTGTGTTCTAATTAAGCAGATCAGGGACCCATTTCAGGAACTGGAAGGCTTCACGATGGTGAATTAACCAAAAGGTCCACACACTTGGATTTTCAGACCACTATCAACGATTCATGTTCTTATTTCTAAGTGTAAGGCTAAAGACAAATTAAGAAAACTGCACTAGCAGCTCCTCTACCAGACTCTGGAATTTTATCAGTTCTGACCCCTACCCAATTTTCGATGTCCTTCCCTGGAGCAATACAGCTATACAGATGGTAAGGCTTATCTCCAACTCAGCAACCATGGCATCAGTCTGCTCCCGCAGACTTCCAAAGAGGAGAAAATGAAGGAAAACATTCTTTCCTTTTAATGAAAATGGTGCTCATATACATTTAATTGGCAGAAGTCCATTTAAAAGTATGCAGCCCACACCTCAAGTAAAAGTAAAAGGTAAAGTCTTAGGATTGAATTTAACAGAAATACCAGACTAGACACTTATCACAGATAACGGTTTGGGGGAAGAAGCCATACAAGGCAGTGCTTAGGGGCGACTCTTGGCTCTGTGCCCGGAGGTCATTCCTGGTGGTGCTCAGGGAATGTGCTATGCACAGAGTAAGTGAAGGCAGGTAAGCATCTTAACTCTTGCACTATCTCTCAAGGCCCGGGTAATTTTTTACCCAAGGAATTACGCAAGAAAATGATGAGATTTTCTTTTTGAGGGAGAGTTTGGGGCAACACCTGAAAGTGCTTGGGTACTATGCCATCTCTGTGCTTGGACTTCTTTCCTAGCTGTGCTCAGAGGCCATGCATCACAGACCCCAGGCGTCCAGCCTACAAAGCACATACTGAACCCTCTGAGTTATCTCCCCAGTCTCCCAATGAACGTGGGTCTTCCATATTCACAAATAAAAGAGAAACTCATTCAATGGAATCTATTAAAATTTCATTAGACCCAAATAAAACATTACCAGACACAAACTTATGTAGAAAAAGGACTCATCAGACCGCATAAATCCCTATAATATACCCAATATTCCCAAAAAGGGGAAAAGAAAAAGAAAGGGGAAAAAAAAGAAAAGATGGATATCTATCCAAAACCAAGATGGTAAATGCTGTGGTCCTACCAAGTCCCTTGTATTATTTTTTGTTTGTTTGTTTTTTGGGTCACACCCGGTGATGCTCAGGGGTTAGTCCTAGCTCTTTGCTCAGGAATTACTCCTGGTGGTGCCTGGGGGCCATATGGGATGCCAGGGATTGAACCCGGGTTGGCCGGGAGCAAGGCAAACGCCCTACCTGATGTGCTATCACTCCAGCCCCTTGTATTTTTTAATCCACATGTATCACTGCATCTCAATTTGGTGGAAGAAACTACTTTTCAGTACCTCATCTCTGAAGTGCTTTCTTCTGTATACCAAGCCAACCTGAAGCGGTATTTGTTGGCTTTTACCTGGGAGCGACATCGGATTACATGAACCATGTCTAAGAGTACACAGAAAGCCCTACTTTATTTCTTTCAATGCATCAAAATTGACCTCAACGAACTTGAATGACCTCAAAAGTCAACTTTAATCCAATATGTGGATGGCAAGGCTCTTTGTTCCAAGCCTCTAGGAGATTCTTGCCAAGACACAGACTATGTCCTCCAGCAAGCAGCATTTGAAAGGCATAAAATATCCAAAGAAAAACAATTCTGTCTAGCATAAATTAAGCACCTAGAACATATAATTTCAGAACAAGGACTTTTAATAGAACTAAGTGGTCAAAGGGCTCATAGTTTTTCCAGTGCCAGAAAACAAGAGACAACACAGAATATTTAAATTTGTATGCTACTGCCAAAACATCAGATTCCCCATTTCTCCATGTTAGCTCAACCTTCACCTGAGCTATGGTGTTGTGAGAGCAAGAACAGCCAGAACCTCTAAACTGAACCCAGAAATGTCAAAAACTATGGAAAATCTAAAGGAAATTTTAACCTGGAGCTGGCAATTAGGGCATCCCAAATACCCATCTGCCTTTGTCCTTTTCACTGGATTTTCTCCCAGGATCTTCCTATCTCCTGTTTTTGCCTAACTCAAATGCAACAGGTTGAACCTGGCTCCATACTTCTAGACTAGACAGACCCAAAGGAATTCAATCATTGTATAAAATCAACTTTCTCTTGACCCCTAGGGAAGATTCCTGTCAAAGTTTCATAACTAATGTGGACTTTATAATATTTAGTGAGTTTTTATTTAATAAGACCCACAGGAAACTCAAGCTAGATATGCTATAACCTCGTCAGTGTCCACCCTTGAAAGCATTCCCTTCAGTGAGATGGCACAGCCAGCTCCTCTTGTCACACTGATTAAAGTCTGTCATTTCACTGAAAAAGACAGCAAATAACTACACCGACAGCAGATATGAATCAGAGGTGACATGATTTTGGAATCCCTGGAAACAAAGGAATCGAACCCGGCCCTTCCGAATGCAGATCGCGCTCTCCAGTTTTTCAGGCTTCTCCCTGGCCCCACAGAGAATTCTGCCCTCTGCCAGACCATCTATTAAAAATGGAAAACAAGTGCCAGGAAGATGGCTCAAAGCCTGGACCGCAGTCCTTGCGCAGACCGCAAGGCCCAGAGTCTGACTCCTGGCACCAAATGACAAGCACTTAAAAGGTAGCCCTGGGGCTGGAGCGATAGCCCAGCGGGTAGGGCGTTTGCCTTGCACGCCGGCCCATGCCGCCCGGGTTCGATCCCCGGCATCCCATATGGTCCCCTGAGCACCGCCAGGAGTAATTCCTGAGTGCAGAGCCAGGAGAAACCCCTGAGCATTGCCGGGTGTGACCCAAAAAAGCAAAAAAAAAAAAAAAAAAAAAAAAGGTAGCCCTGACGGCTCATGAACGCCACAGGGTTGGCCCAGGGAGGCCCCAGCAACGCCAAGACCAAACACCGAGCCTACAGACCTATTCCACTGAGCCAAGTATCACTAGGGGTGAACATGGGCCCGGAATGCTCACCCCACAGAAGGAGAAGGCCCCACAGAAGGAGAAGCTGTTGCCTCGCTGGAAATCATTCTGTTTCCAAAGAACTGGCAAAGTTGAAGACACAGGGGCTCACGGAAGCAGACACCTAAGCCGCAAAAGAAAATAGGAGGCAGGCGAAGCAGCTTCAATGACCTCTCCCATACTAACCTGAGGCTTTGCTTAATATTCAGAATACAGCTAGAGAAGGAAAAACAATTATAGATTTGGGGGTGGGGGAGAGGCACTTTTTCATTCTTACAGGAACTCATGAGTCAAACCTAATCAATGCTGAATACTTCCCTTAGGAGCCCAAGTCGTAAGTCACTGAATCCCAGACAAAATATCTCCTAGGGAAATGGTTTTCGGAAACATTTTCATGGTAGCACAATAGGAGTATCCCCGATGTTTAATATGCCCTAAACATAACCCGGAAAACCTCTGCATAATTCAAGGAATATCCTTTCCTTTCCTTTTCAGCGGCCATTTCAAGTTTGACAAGTTGATTTTACACAAATGCTTCCTCCTCCCAAGACAGGTTTGTTATGATTTGTATGTTTTCCTGCTGAGTTGAAGCATTGCCAGGCAGAAGAGCAGTGGTGATATCAGGAGGCAAACACTCGAAACCCGCTCGCACCTAGAGGCCTTCAAACTTGCTTTTATGAATTTAAGAAATTGTAGAACAATTCTGTAAAATCTGACTTCACTAGAGGTCAGACCCCTTTACTGTCCTTATCACTCACAGTCATCATAGTTTATTGGAACAAATGTATTAGATCAAACTGGTAAAAATCACAGATGCCTCTCCTCTACCTTGCTCTTCCAAGGTACTGCTCACCTAAGACCCTTGTGTTTTTTGATAAACACCAGCTGGCCCTTGAAAGCATCACTAGGCAGCCTATACATCTCAACCTTTGTGGCAGGGGAATAGACTGCACTAACTGAAGTATTAAGAACACTAAGTAGTGGTAGACACTAACGATACTAGTTTACTGAGAAATGAAGGCAAATTCTAACTTAAAACTAGGTGACTGTGTTTACTGAAACTGTAACCACCGAAAATGTCCCCTCTCGCCTTAGCAGAGTGGACCTTATGGGCTGGTGAAGACAGTGATGGCTCAGGCGCACAGTCAAATTGGATCCCCAGCACTGCAAGGCTCCCAAGTACCTCAAGATAGAAACCCTGATGGGCCCCAATACCATTAGGCCCAAGCACTGAAGCCCTGACCTGACTGAACCAGTATCACTGTGAAGAGCCTCTGGTTGCCCTGAGCATTGCTTGGGATCTCAAAAAAAGGGCTTATAAGAGTCTTGTGCAGAAAAACTGTAGGGATCTGACTGTATCCATATTTTCATTTAAAACAGGGCTCCAGGGGTAAAGAGATAGTGTAGCAGGCACTTGCCCTACAAGTGGCAGACTCCAGTTTGATACCTGGCATCAAAATAAAGTGCCTCAGTACTGTCAGGAATAATCTAACACACACAGGAGTAAGCTCTGAGCACAACCAGGTGTGGCCCAATTGCTCTCCCTTTGTTTAAAAAAGGGGTCCCAACCTAGGGTAGACAGCTGTCCCAAATGAGATATTTGAGGTCTGGGAAGGGGACTCATTGGCATAGATGAGAACAAATTCTCTGTCTTTTAGAAACATGCAGAGCTCAGCCAATGAGCTGGCTCAAAGGGCTGGAGCACAGACTTTGCATGTAGGAGGCTCTGGTTTGATTCACAAGCACCAAGCTGGAGAAGTCTATAGGAACTGCTGAATGGGGCCCCCAAATAAAAGAATCGTACAAGTCCAGCATGCCCTGTCTGTCAATAACTATAGTCCTTGCTTCTAAGGATAGAGACAAATACTAAAAAAAATACTTCTGAGTGGACCCCCTACATCGAAAAATAGTTGACCTGGAGAATGTACCTACTAAAGGTGCCCCAACTCTATATGGCCTGGTTAATCATAAGAGGCTCTGTGGGAGGTAATGGGAGGTTCTATGGAATACCCAGTCCAAGGTCTACTGTGACGTGACATCTACACACTTCACCATGGTCTGGGTAACTTAACATTTCTGGATTCATGGCCTTAACCTAAGCTGTTCTCATTCCACAATAACCTGATGGTCACATGACTGGAGGATTTGTCACCCAAAAGTAACAAAGGGGCTTTAGGTAAAACAAGAGTAGAACTCAGTATCCTAAGCCAAGTCCAAGCTGCTATTGATGAGGAAATACTTGTCACTTGTCTTCCCATTGTTCATCGATTTGCTCAAGCAGGCACCAGTAACGTCTCCATTCATTGGGAATGAGGTCCATTATTGCTACTGTTTTTGGCATATTAAATACACCACCGTAGCTTGCCACACTCTGCCATGGCCCTGGGTTGATCCCAGGGGGCTAATCTTTTTCTATATCAGACTATCAACCATCCAGGGCCCACAGGGCAGAGTCCTGGTATAGACAAGCTTATCTCCTGTCTGCCACCTGCCTATGCAACTGGGCACCGCAGCCACACCTACAACACCTTGAGGGGCAGGGAGGAAATACATTTAAGTGAAAAATGATTCTTGTCTCAAACAGAACTATTAGAAGGAATGCTAATTCCAGAAGACAGGGTATAGGGAAGTGGCTTGGAACTCTGATGAAGCTTTGATTAACCAGACAGATCAGATCTGATAAAACATGACAAATAATAATAGAACCCAATTGTGGGAACAAATTTTTGTGTCAGTCCAACAGGGCTTGTTAACCATGTCAATCCCACCGAAACTTAAGGTAGCCACTATTTTTGCTGCTGTGGCACAAGACATCCATGTGTGGAATATATTTTTCCTCCAAGTCTCTGTACCTATCTTGATAATGGATGAAAGCTCTGAACTCTGGATAATAGCTCAACTGTCCGGTATGGGACTATATTCAATCACAGTTGCATTCTCCCAATGCTAAGTTAATGAGCTGCATTAAAAAATGTTAACTGGGAACCCACCTGCTTCTGGATCTAAGAGTGAATGTTTATGCCCTATCTGTCCTGAATTATCTTAAACATGATGCGTCATATGGCCTAAAATGAACACTCACCTATGATGTATGGGTTAAGGATGACTGCTGAGAAGGGAAAGAAAATGTTTTACCACCAAGACAGTAATCCTGGGGCTGGAGTATAAGCTCGACAGCTTGATGGGCAATAAATAAGCTCTGACCAAAAACAGAACTGAGAAATGTAGGCTTGAGAGAAGGGTGAATCTCCCAACAAACCGAGTCCTGGGTGTCTCAACAAAGGGTTGAGAATGAGGCTATGCAGGGAGAGTCCAGAATTGCTAGAACAAGAGACAATGTTCCAAGTTGATTAAAAACACAAATACATAAAAATACATATGCATAGCAAGACTAAAAGAAAATGCGAAAAGAAACTGAAAAAACTTTTAATTGGTTGAGATTAAGGTATCTTTCAATGATGGGATTATGGAAAATTACTTTCTTCATCCCTTTCTCTTATCATTTCTATTATGACCAAATATATTTTTTAATGGGGACAAGGTTGGGTTTTGGGGTCACACCTGGCTATGCTCAGGGCTAATTCCTAGTTTGGGGCTCAAGGATTACTCCAGGTAGACTCAAGGAACCATATGGGGTGCCGGGGATGGAAACTGGGTCCACCAAGAGCAAGGCAAGAGCCCTGATGCTGTATTATGACTCTGTCCCCATATATTTCTTTATTTAAAAAAAAATACTCCTGTAGTTGCTTATTTGTCTGTTTGCTTGTTTGCTCATTATAGGGACCACCCCAGCAATGCTTAAAGGCATAAGGGCTATGTCTGGCACACCTTAGAGACCATTGGTAATCAAAAACAGGGCCTCATGCATGTTTGCTACATGCTTTACCACTTGAGAAATTTCCCAGGTACCCTAGTGGTTCATTTTCAAAAATATAAAATCTGCTCTCTAAACTTGGAGAAGCACATGAAGACAGAAAGTCACCTGGGCAACGGCACCTCGGGAGTGGTCCCTATGATAAAACAAAAATAAAAAAGGAGAACTGCAAAAAGACAAGGAGTACAGCCATTACGTGCAGGGAAAACCAGCCTTTAGAGTAAAAAGAGTGTGCGAGGACTAGTATAAGAGAGTAAGACCTCAACATGTAAGAAGAAAACCAAACAGTTCAGCAATCAAGGTAAAGAATGGGGGGTTGGAGAGATAGCTCAATGGGCTGCGCACATGTTTTGATTGCAGGAGACCCGGTTCCCTGTAATCACATGGTTCCCCCCAAGCACTACAGGGGCCACCCCCAGAGTAGAGCCAGGAGTAGCCCCCCACACTGCTGGGTGTAGCTCCAAAGCAAACAAAAAGATAAATACATTTGAAAGACAAGGAGACGATGGAGATTGAACCCAGAGCCTCATACATGCAAAGCACATACTCTATTACTAAGCTATACTCCCCAGCCCCATTCATGGAAAAGATTGATGATGAACAATTTCCAGACAAATTTTCTGGCCTCCCAAGTGGTGTTCAGGAGGTCAGGGGCTGGGCTGGGAGAGGCACTCACAGCCATGCTGAGGGGACCACGCAGTGCAAACCTGGGAGAGTCGCTTAATGCCTTCCACACTCTCTCCAGCCCCAAAAGTTTAAACAGGATCGGTGTTGATTTTCCTTTAGCCCCAGGCCCCTCTATGGTTGGGCAAAGCACTGCTACTGATACTCTACTTAAAATTATGACATTTTGTTCCTCATGGAACTTTTGCATTAACTTATTTCTGTGTTTACTGTAATTCTGATTGGGTAATTTCCTGGAAAAAATTTTCCACCCCTCATTATGGTCAGGGCAGTGAGGTGGACGTGAGCTTGTCTGGTCTGAGGGCAGTTCTGAGCAGCAGGAAAGAATGATGATGAGAGGAAGCGAAATGACCAACACACTCCCCTGAGCTCCTCCACTGCTCCAGCCCTGACTCCTCTCCCTCTCCCTCCCCCAGGGAATTTCCAGAATTAACGTGCAAAAATTCTTTTCATTCAGGCACTACACAATTTACACTGACTGCTACCCAACCACCCGACCATGAGAGGGGCAGTCATTTAACAGAATGCTTTCAAAATCCTCATGGCAGGACAGCAGGCAGGCTATCGCAGAGCAGGCAGGATGCTTGCTCTGCTCAGCAGACCTGGGTTCAGTCCCAGTACCACATACGGTTCCCCAAGGCTGCCAGGTCTGATTCCTGAGCACAGAGCTGGGAGTAAGCCCTGAACACCACTGGATATAGTCCCCAAAGAACCCAAACACCCTCATGCTAACAGTTATGCTTGAGTATAAATACTTGATTTCCACAAAAGTACTCAAAGAACAAGTGCAGGGACCTAGGAGACACTACAGGGGTTAAGATTCATTCTGGAAGTGGGTTCATGTGGCTTCCCACACTTCCCTAGGTAAGGTCCTGGAAGCCTCTGAACACAGCTGGGAACCCCTTGTGGTCCCTGGCAGCGCAGGGCCTGAGCAGCATTACATCTCTGGACTCTAACCCTGAACCCCCAACTGAGTACTGCCAGAAGCCCCCACATGAAAAAAAAAAATATCAAGCTCAGGAAAACGAATAATATTTAGTTTATAGGAATTTTCTCAAGGAAGACCTGACTCTGCTTGGTGACCTAAATGCCACAGGGGTCTTGTGCTTAGGAAAAACGGCTTCGTGAGAACAGTCAATTATCACAGAGGCATCACTGCTGCCCTGGGCAGCAGTCGGAAAGTCTTTGGGTGATAACACAAATATAATGGAAAGGAAGCATACACACAATGCAACGCTACACGTGGCCTGTTCCCCATCAGAATTCTCTGCCTGCCAGCTACTTAGCACAGCACATCTGTTGAGGCTTCATCCAGAAATAGCGCTGCTGAGATTCAGCTCCACGCCAAGCATTTCATATGTGTCCTCATGACGAGCCTGTGAGTCCAGGAACGGAGTGCCTGTCCTTCCAGCTGAGAACCCCTGGGCCCCCTCTGTGGGCAGCAGAACCCCATAGCCTGGGTGTGCCCAGCGCCCTGGTCATTTCCTAAAGCCACCGCAAAGCATGATTCCAAAGCTCCTCCAGCAGTCTCCTGGGGTGCTGTCATCCAATTACCTGTCATCCTCCCAGACACTCAAGTCCCATCTTACTAATAAGGAGAGTCAGGCAGGAAAGCAAAGAACTGGCTCAACTTTCCATTCTTTGACCTTGGGCTCTGGGGACTTTCAGCGCTGCTCTATAATGTGCTCCACAGCAGTCGGGCAGGAATGGTGCCCTAAGGCTCCTCCTCTCAGGTTCCACTCTAGCTAACACCCCATCACGGGGAGCTGCGCGGGACGAGATGGGAGAGAGCCAGTTAACTATCTGTGTCGGCTTTCAGCACCTCGTCCGCTCCCTGCCAGCACAAAGATCATGTCCCAGACCTGCATAACACACTGGGGGAAGGATTTCGGCTCCAAAACTTGGTTTACATTTCCTCCCTTCCTGGCTCTAACCTTGTTTCTCCTGCCTTCACATTCACCCTAACTCAGGCCAGGGGCAGTCCACACTGCACAGGCGGTGACTGGGTATTCTTAGGCAAAGGACCACTCCTTGACCCTAACTGGGACTTCCCAGCAGAGTGCTTAGGGATCACTTCCGAGGGGCGTTCAGGGGACCCTGTGGTGCTAGGGACCACACCCGAGCCTCCTGCGCGCAAGCACGCCTGCACCCCTGAGCTCTCACCACTGCTACAGCTCCTCGGGTCAGGGGAAAGGGGCGGCGGGAATGTGGGAAAGGTGATCTGATTTCAACTGTCCTGTGCCACTATCCCTTGGGTGATGTCTTTTCCTTCATCTTTACTCAGGCATAGAGGGACATTCAGGTTCCTGGAGTTGTTTTATGTTGGGGGGTCAGGGGTGGGAGGAAGATCTCAGGGGGGGAGGGGGGTCTCTGAGGAATAAGTAGAACTCACCACTGCCCCCCCATGACCAGCTGCAAAAGCGAGCACAGGCCTGACCTCTCAGTTTTCGCACAGTAATGAATTACTACAAGTCAAAGGTTGCATGAAGTGGATGCAAACGATTCCTACTAGCCAAAATCAGACCATACTCATCCCTTGGGGCCAGCCAGTCAGAGTCGGGAGAGGGCTGTGGGGCTGTTTTCAAGTGAAGTGCTGGGCTTCCTGGCTTTTCCCGAGCACTGAATGTGCAGAGATGTCAGCTGAGTCTTCTCGGTTGCAATTAGCGATACAATCCGTAGGAAACCCGAGAGTTCGATGCAAAGCACACGGCCAGCCTGGCACAGAGACTGTTCAAAAGCAGGAAGATCCTGTTCCTAGCCCCCCTCCCCCGCCCCACCAATGGATCCATACAGCACAGTCAAGCACTTTGTTTTCTAAAATTACCCTTGGGGTCAAAAGCATTTTTCCAAAGTATGCGCAGTGAAAGGGGCCTCAACTCCTCCCCTTCTACCTAATCTACCAACAGCTGTCCAAGCCTTGTAGAAGTCCTGACTCCATGGAGGTACGATACCTCAGTTACCACCTCTTCCCTGGATCCCATCCCTTCCTTCTGAGGGACTGAGCCAGAAATTCCCTTCTCTCTCCCGGTATACTTCTCTCTCAACAGCATTAAACATGCTCCAAGTATCTCTGATATTAAGAAGAAATGGGGGTGGGGAGGTAATCTCCTCAGGGGCCTGGGATGAGGCTCCATTGCAGGGTACAGGTCTCACAGGTATGTGAGGTCCCAAGTGTGATGCAGGCACTGCCCCATATTGCAGGGTACAATCTTGGCATAGTGCCAAGTACGATTCCCACAAGTGCGACCACTGGCACAGCAACAAAACATGTTAGCCCCCTCTGGACCACAACAAAAGTGTACAAGAACTGCAACCAGGTGCAGTAAAACTCAGCGCCCTTTCCTGACCCAACTGGCAACTCTCTCCTCTCTCTACCTGCTACACATCGGTCACTGCCCATATCCGTCTTTCTCCAGTCTTCCTCCCTGTCATATAAAACTCTCTTACTTCTGTCCACTCCAAAGTCCTTGCACATCATTGGCTGGTGACACTTTTGAGTCAACTCTTTAACCGCCTCTCCACCCCCCATCCCAAGGAAAGGCCACCACACTCAGTTTTTCTGCTACCATCTGCCCACTTCTTGTTCTCTTTTAAAGTTCTGAACCAATGTTAAAAGACTAAATGAGATATCAAGAAATGTATAAAGGAGGAAAATATGTGATTGCTTTCAGTTTTAACAGACTGTATTTTCAGCAGGTTAATAAAGATGGGGAGACATCTAAAAAAAATGAAGTTCTGAACCTCTCCTTCTTCCTTACATGCTATTGCTTCTTCAAGGTTCCATCCTGAGTAATCTCAGTTCATTCTAATCTCAGTTCATTCTATAAAATGCTCCTGGGTGGGGCACCCATCAAGTACTCAAGCATCCCTTAGTTCCATTCATAATAAATTTATGGGTCTGGGATGTGGCTCAGTACAAGCTTTTAGGCCCTGTTAAACAACACACACCCCTGAGAAATGCATTCATAATCTCCCAACTCGACCTGCTCAGAATGACAGTCCAGCCTCCTTCTGGATTCCCAATGTCCCCCAGCCTCTTTTCTCGAGTTTCATATTACCGTGACTGTAACCACCAACCACCCATTTCCATCTTCAACAACTGCCTTCCACCAAATCCATCTAATTACCAGCTTACTAAATGTTCTCCATCTTTCTCAAATTACTTGTTTCCAAACTCCCTGCCTTATTTTAAATCCTCCTCATTTTTCTCCTGGAATGTTAAGGAGTTTCTTAGGGTACTCCCCTAAGAAAAAGCTTTGGACTATCTGCCCTTCCCAGGGATCCACTTTTCTCGGGTCATTCCCTCTCCCGACCAGCCACGGCTGACCCTCATGACATCACCCCCAATTCTTGCCATGGCTGATGGGAGCAGTGAGGACATCTGATTCAAACATAGTTTGAGTCAGAATTGGATTCCCTCTCCCGGAAAGTAGGATGTGTTCTAAGTGGAGACAACTCAAGCCCTAATAGGTGGAAGAGGGAGCTGAGGCAGGATTAGCGGAGTGAAGAGAAAGTCTGCCCACAGAGCATCAAAGCGTGGGGCAGGAACTGGGCGGATGAAAAGCAACTCACAGAGAAACCAATGAAGAAGCAGAAGCTTCCTTGAGTCTGACTTCCTAATCCCAACCCCTTCCATAGCCAGGTGCCAGTGGCAGCCCCCTTTATCATCCCCCCTTGGACATTTTCTCTTTCTTTTATTTCAGCTAGCTGAAGTAGGTGACTACTCTGCTTCAAGGGAACTATTCTGTAGCAACAGCAAGTCTTGATTAATACATTTGGATCAACTCACTTTGCACTGGGCCTCCGCTCTCCTATGGGTAAAACGTGAAGGCTCAATTAGCAGGGCTCTACAAAGGCAGTAAGCATTCACACGCTGCAGGTTTCAGGCAGAATAATGTTATTTCAATGTTCAGACTGTCCAAACGCTGGTCACTACCTTCCCAAGGATAGTCAAATGTGTATTTTGGGAGCTTGTTTTTAATAATTGATTTCTTTTAAAGATGCTGAAAAAAAAAATGAAGAACAAAATCTATTCTGAGCGCCAAGAGTTTTTCTGCATGTCAGTTCTCCACCTATTTATGGTAAATGCACATTTTTAAATTACTTCCCCTTTAGACAAGTGCTTAGACTTGCTCTCCCTGTGCCCAGCCGCTCTCAAGGCACCCCGGGAGGGATGGCGGGTTCTAGCCCTGGCCCGCCACCCCAGCAGAGCCGCACAACAAGCCAGATGACCCCCTCCCCCACTCCATCAGTCCGCCATTTTCCACATCCGGACTTCCCTCTCGTCAGAACTCCACCCAGCAACAGCCTATCACAGCCCGTCTCCTCGCGGTCTCACAGTTCATCTATAAATGCTATATTTAGAGGTGACTACAAAAGTATGTCACCTGCATGGCAAGCCTGGCAAGCTGCCCTGTTTTATTTGATATGACAAATACCAGTAACAATTATATTAGTTCATTCCCATGACCTAATATAATGGTTTGAGGCTCCTTATGTTCCTAGAGCGAAGAGATACCCTTGGGCTCTACTAGCATGAGACAGGACATATGGAGATATTACTGGAGCCCGCTCTAGCAAATAGATGATCAACGGGAGGATTGTGATTGATTGTGATTAGACAAGTGATAGCACAGCAGGTAGAAAACTTGCCTTGCACACAGCCAACCCGTACAATCCCCGCCAGGAGTAAGCCCTGAGTGCAGAGCCAAAAGCCCGAAGCATGTCTGGGTGTGGCTCCAAAACAAAACAAAAACAAAATAATTAAACAAATAAAATGAGTTTCCTTTTTAAAGCCCTGAATGAAAAGAGTTCACTGCAATTCAGCAGCAATCATTTGGCACTCAGCAGGTGGGCCGGACCTTTCTCAAAAGGGCTGTTTCTAAACAAATTTTGAGAAGTCTTTGCAGTATTCATTCTTATATTATTGCAGAAAATGCCCCACTTTACAATGCCAAATCAAATATAGTACGCTATGTGATTTTTTAAAAAAGCACATAGCGTACTATATTTGATAGGCTTAGACCATTCGATAGGCTCCAAATAAATTCATAAGCCATTTATAAGTCATTAAGTATCAAACATACAAAGTCCATATTACATCACTGATGATACAGTACCTGGTAAATAGCTAAATGCTAACAGAGTCTGATTCAGAAGGTTTGGGTGGGCCTCTAGCGTCTGCTTGTTTGCTTGTTTGTTTAAGCCTCCCAAGCAACTACTGCTCCAGGATCAGAAACTGTTCAGATATTTTTTGAAATAAAAAATTTAAATAGAAATCCTAAGAATATTTAAAATAGAATAGTATGGCTTATTTTAAAAAACCTCTGTGTACATCCAATTAAACCAACCCTACATGGTTTAGAGGGCAACAGCCCAGAAGCGTGGCTGTCTTTGTGGCTGTCTTTATCTAGAGAAGGAAACTAATGACTTAGCAAATTCCTATTTTGAAAATCTGCCACTGGGGGAAAATAGAGCATAATTCACATTTTAAATGGCTATTCAAGATACTAAAAAGAAATCTTTTCACCAGGTGTCTGTTTCAGGAAGTTTGAAAGTTGGGGGATGGGTGTGGAACTAGAGTGCGGGGGCAGGACGCTTGCCTTGCACGCAGCCAACAGCTAACTGAGCACCATCGGGTCCCCTCACTACCAGGTGTGCCACCACCCCTGCCCCCAAAAAAGAAACAGATGAAATGGGGGTGGGGAGGCTACAAGAAGGTTATTCTACAAACAGGGTCTAGCAAGAAGTGATGGGCAAAGCAAAGAGAAGTCGCAGCTAGTTTTGAAAACACAATTTTCTGTTGCAAAGTCTCTATAAACGCATGAAGAAAGAACACTGGGTCTAGCACTTCACTCTGCTGCTCTCAGAATGTGCCAGTCACTCCAGGGACCCACATCCAACCTCAGGGGTATGTTCATGCACACCCTCGCCATGCAGTCACGGCACAGAACTCCTGGCAAGGCTTCCAATCAATTTCTCTTTGAGAGATACCAAGGTGTGACAGAAAGAACAGGCCAGGAGCCAGGGGGCGTATTGACTTGGACAAGTCACTGTACTCTAGGCCCTTTATTTCCTTAACTGTCAAGGAAAGGAGCTTGGTCCCCGGAACTCCACCAGGAGTAATTCCTGAGGGAAGAGCCAGGAGTAACTTTGAGCATCTTCAGGTATTACCCAAAAAAGTCAAATTAAAATAAAGACTGGGCCCCCTGGGATGAACCCTGAGCCCCGGCAGAGCCTGGCAAGCTACCCGTGGTGCATTCGATATGCCAAAGCCAGTAACAATAAAGACCCTCATTCCCAAGGAATGGAGTCGTTACTGGCACCTGCTCGAAGCAAATCGATGAACAGCAGGAAGACAAGTGACACAAATGACACAAGGAAAAAGTGTGAAGGTGGATAAACACAGGAAATCCTCTGACTTTTACCAATTTTTGGTGACCCTTTAGAGAAACACACCGCCCACAAACAAAACCGTGTGTGAAGAGCAATACAACTAAAGCGTATGGCTCAGGAGAGCACGGCATGTCAGTGGCATTCGAGCACACCGGCGAGCATGTGCTGCAGCGAGTGAGCCCTCGAGACCGTCAAACACTACCAGACCGCACAGGAGCGCGAAAGGCAGCATTACCCTGCTCACTGCAGCAGGAACAACTCACCAGGAGGAAAAAACGAAATTTAAAAGATACATATACTTTTTTTTTAAAGTGGGCCTTTCATTCTTTCTCCTAAACAGAAAGAAATGTCTCAAACGGTTCTCTTTGAACCAAAAGTCAGTTGAGAGCCTTTGGGTCTCAGACTCTGAGAGTCACCTTCACCTGTCTACCTGTCTCTAATTCATGGGCCTTGTCTATAAACGGGGAGGGGGCAAAACCAAGCCAGGCTCGGGGTTATTCCTGGCTCAGAAGTCAAAAAATTACTGTTGATGGTGCTCAGGGAACCATATGGGATGCTGGGGGATCAACCCCGGTCAGCCAGCCGAGTGGAAGGCCAGGGCCCTACCCCTGTGCTATCTCTCCCGCCCCTGCTACTGCTAACATCTGCTTAAGAGCCTCAAAGTCTGCTTCATCCCTTTCCCACAACCTACCAGCCTCCTTCAAAGAAAGACACCAGCGTTTCTAACTCCTATTGGAGAGCGGGTGGCGAGAGAGGCAGGAGGAGGGGGAGGGAGAGCTCCCAACAATCTCGCATCCTTCTTTAAAAACACTCAGGGCCTCCTAAGCAGGCAGGCATGACTGCTAAGCAGATGGCAGGCCTCATAATTAGGTCATTACATAATACCTTTCCTCTAACCAGCTACCCCACACTTCACTGGGAGGCCCAGTCTGTGTGGATGATCTTTATGCTGTGGCTGCTTTCATTCTAATTAAGTTTGCACTCAAAAAAACAGTGATGCCATGTTTTAATCTAAGAAAATAGGGTGCAGGAGTTTGGGAGAAGGCTGGGGTTCCTTCGGCTTGTTTTGAATAGTCCAGACTTGTTCCAGTAACTTTCTCTCTTGGTGGTTTGCTTCACTCAGATTCAGTTTCTCAGCTTCCACTCCAGAATTCACATGTGACTGTTATACCATGGGACTCAATGCCTGTAGGGTACTGGGTCACATTTAGGTTCCACATCCGGCTCTCGAGGCATCACTAAGATGCCTCGAGATCACTGAGTTACACAAGGTCGGTGCCAGTAACTGCTGGTCTCAGTAGATCCCAGGTCAGCTCCAAACTAGCTTGAGTCTCTGATCTCCCTTGACCCTTACCTCCAGGTGACTCAGACGTAAAACCTTCCCCCAATGCTCCAGTGTAGCTTCCCCATCCTGATTTGGCTTCTCCTGTAGTGTCCCATCTCTAAATCTCGCTACTCCACACGCAAACTGTCCCCCTTACCACTCCCCTCCATCTTGAGTCACAAACCCAAACTGGACCTGTAGAGTCTGCAGTTTGAAAAAAGTCATCCATCTCTGTTCCTCTTTTCTGTCACTGCAAAAAACCTAAATCAACATTCTGTAAAGTCAAAACTTGAGTGCAGGTATATTACCCAAAAGCGCCCCTGGAATTGAAGCTCTCAAACCAGAGATGTGACTCAGTGGTAGACATCTCATCCTGCCTATGTGAGGCTCTGAATTCGATCCCCAGCCCCACAGAACAAAAAGCTGACAATCTAATGTAAGAGTTAAAGAAAAGACTGTTCTGTTAAAAGGGGCTTTAGGAACAGCTCAGAGGGCAGGAGTGTGTGTTTTTGCATGTGGTAAGCCTGAGTTCAATCCCTAGAACCACATAGTTCCTGAGCATTGCCAGAAGAGACTGTGAAAGTCAGGAGTAGCCCCCAAGCACTGCCAGGTATGGTTCCCAAACCAAAATAATAGTAACAGCAAGAACAAAATGAGATGGTCGCTATTTCTGAGCTGAAGGGTCATTCCTCCATACCACTGAACTCCCCAAGCACCTCGGTTGAGCAGGTATGTTTTAGTCGCCCAGAGATTTCCATGTACTGAGTCTTGCCCGGGATAGTGCCCTCAGTAGCACCTGTTTCCAGTGGCTGGTTGAGAAGCTCAGTTCCTGCCCACACCTCAACTCCCGACTATATCTTAATCCTAGTTTCTCTGATTCTATTCCAAGTCCTGTTGCACTCCTGGAGTGTTAAATCAAAGCCATGGTTTCTAAAGCCTATTGGAGATGATCAGAAATCAAATCTAATATTTATTCATATTTGTTTTTTGCTTCTTTGCAGGTAGGGGTGGGGAGGCTTTAGGTGAGCACCAGCTGTGCTGAGAGGGGGCTATGCCCTGCTCTCTGACTGGGGGCCATGCAGTGCCGGGATCAAACCGGATCGGGATCATGCAGGTAAGCACTTATTCCTTTCCTTCTACCTCTCCAGTCCTCAGCAGTCGTTTACTCAAAAAGTAGGTCTGGACTACATCAAACACATATGCTGTGGCACACAGTTTAAGAAAAACATGAGATTAGGCCAGATAGTTTTTTTTTCTTTTCCTTTTTTTTAAAAAGTATTGTATTATACCACTGTGAGATATACAATTACAAAGATATACAATTACAAAGTTCATATTTGGGTTTTGGTCATACAGTGTTCCAGCACCCATCCCTCCACCAGTGCCCATCTCCCACCACCAACGTCCCGGTTCCCTCTCCCTCCCCAGCCCTCCTCCATGGCAGGTTCTTTATCTCTTTCCATTTCTCTCTCTTTCTCTTTTCCTTCCCCTCCAGACTATGGATTACAGAACATACATTAAAGGGTTGTCATGTGTATCTTTTGCCTCTATTTAATGCTCAGTTCTAGGTTGGTATTAGTACTTTCAACAATTGCTAGCACTCTGTTCCATTTTCTGTCTTACCTAGCCTCTGACTCCCACACGTTTGTGATAATTTCCACCTTTGACAAGGCCTCCTGATACATGTTTCACTTGACCTTGAATATTGGTTCATAATATGTACATATATATTTATGTCATGCAAATAAATGCAGTCATTCTATATCTGTCTCTCTCTAAGGCCAGACAGTTCTATGGCTGGATTTCTAGCAAAGAAATTTGTTTATGTGACTTTGAGAAAGTCCCCCAACTTCTAGAAGCCTCGGCTAGTACCCATCGTTTGCAGCTACAGAAAGGTTCTTCTCAGGCTACTGAGAAGCAGTAAAGAAAATAATTCATCTGACAAGGGCTCAGCACGGTCTGAGCATACTCTGGCCTCCTCCCTCCTCCCAGGATTTGGAGGGAAGTGCTCCCTGCCCTCTGGCACATTCACTGCCCTGAGAGAACCGAGGAAAAACTGGTGGGTGGGTAGGTGGGTGGAACGCAGCCCACAAAACTGTGGGATGACTCAGAGAACTAGGAACTCATTAATAAGCACAGCGAAGCGGTAAGGCTGACCATTTACCCGCAGGTTTTGTCCAAGCATTGCACTTCCAAAAAAAAACTCCCTTGCAGTTTCTCAGGACTTTTCCAGGTGAGAGGCTTAAAAATGAACAGAGAACAGAGCAGTGGACTGAAGATCTGGGGGCCTGTGAAAGGCAGGCAGGAGACTTCTAGAATCTGCAGCCAGGGGGCTTTGCAGGCACGACTAGCGTTATTAAGAGGAATGGTTTGCACGCGGTGGGGGTCTTTAGGGTGGGGGTGGGGGTGTGGGGGGGGGGGGGGGGGGGGGGGGGGGGGGGGGGATGATTCTGGGGAAAAAACCAACAACACCTATAGGTCTAGCTCTTCCAGGGCACGGTTAGAGATTTAAAAAGCAAACAAACAAAAACTGCATGACTTCAATATTTGTGTGAAGCAACAGCAAAAGGCAGGCAGGCAACCCGGGGCACACAAGCCCCATGCCTCGAGCCCAGCTAAAAAACTAGGATCTGTCCTCAGACACCAGCCATGCCCTGCGGTTTCCACAGGGACTTCCTGGTCCCTCCAGTGCATACTGGAGCCCATCCCTAAAACCCCAAGCTCAGCTGTAATTGTCACAAGGCTCTATCAGCAGTGGTGGTTACACTGAGGATTAAAGCAGAGGGCCCTGGGGCCGGAGCGATAGCCCAGCGGTAGGGCGTTTGCCTTGTGCGTGGCCAGCCCATGCCCGCCAGGGTTCGATTCCGGCATCCCATATGGTCCCCGAGCACCGCCAGGAGTAATTCCTGAGTGCAGAGCCAGGAGAAACCCCTGAGCATTGCTGGGTGTGACCCAAAAAAAAAAAAAAAGCAAAAAAATAAAAATAAAAATAAAAAAATAAAGCAGAGAGCCCTTGGAACTCAGGTCAGCAGAGGTGCCTGCGAGCAGGAAAACACCCATCCCAAGAAGGCTAGAGAAAGAAACTGTTGCAGGATCAGTCTGCGGACCCACCCCCGAGTGCTATTACGCAGCAGCCCAGCGCCTGTCCTTCCTGGAGGACAGAGCCCGGGCAGCAGTGATTCAGCACAAGCAATCCCCACCCTGGTACACACCTATTTAACAAAGCCGGCTTAGCTGTCTCACTGCTTTACCAGGACACTGCACAATGCCGATAAGATGGTAAACATACATTCTCCCCCTCCCCCAGTTAGGACTGATTCCTAGAGGTAATTCTCCTTGACTTAATCTTACCTAGTAACCGGATGACACTGGGCAAGTCTGGACCTCTCCAAAGATTTCTTGCATAGTACTAAGGTGTCTGTCCTGACCATCCTAGAGCTGGGAGGATGAAATGAGATCCCCCCCTTAACCCCCACTCTGAACTCTCCACCAAAAACACAACTGTATTGTCGAGATAAGGCAGGAAAAAACTGCTACATAGAAGGGGTGGGGAGAACGCATATGTTTAACTGGAGTACATAAGCATTCTATTGAGACCTTAGATTATCAAACTGGATTAAAAGAAAAAAATCAGGTCCAGGCCAAGGCTGTGGCTGGGCAGCAGAGCATGTGCCTAGCCTGTACCTCACAGGAGCAACAGGGGTCAACCCTAGGAAGAGGGGGTGGAGGACTCCCCCAAATAGATCCAGTTATAGACTGCCTGTAAGGCTCTACTTTAAAGGTCCAAAGAGACAGAGTAGCAGGTAAAGGTGCTTGCAATGCACACCCAACCCCAGTGCAATCCCCTATACTGCCTCCCAACCCACACACACACACACACACACACACACACACACACACACACACACAGAGTTTCTCTCCCCTCACATCTCTCTAAATTTTTTTTCAATAAAAATTATTTTACCTCATCAAAACAAAACTTATGTATAAAGATACAAATATGCTAAAAGATGAAAAAAGATATACTGTGCTAACTACAAATAAAGATGACTATATTGATATCAAATACAAACAAACATACACACACGCATATATGTAGTCTTTTTGGGGATCACACCTGGTGATGCTCAGGGGTTACTCCTCTGGCTCTACACTCAGGTATTACTTCTTGCAGTGCTCGGGGACCATATGGGATGCCGGGGACTGAACCCAGATTAGTCACGTGCAAGGCAAATGCCCTCCCGCACTATACTACCACTCCGACCCCTCAAATATATTTTGAGAGCAAAGAACATTAAAGTCACTTCATAATTAGATAAAGGAATCTATTTGAGATGACATACACTTTGACTGTCTGCATACCTAATGACAGACTCAAAATGCGTGAAAGAGGGCGGAGGCGATAGCCCAGCGGGTAGGGCGTTTGCCTTGCACGCCGGCCCTGCTGCCGGCCCGGGTTCGAGCCCCGGCGTCCCATATGGTCCCCGCGTGCACAGCCAGGGAGTAATTCCTGAGTGCAGAGCCAGGAGTAACCCCTGAGCATTGCCGGTGTGACCCAAAAAGCAAAAAAAAAAAAAAACGTGAAGAAACTGGTGGAATATAAGGAAAAGACACAAGCTCATAATAACACCATCAAGATTTCAATAGCCTCTCTCAATAATGAGAAAACAAGAAAACAGAAACCCAATAAAAATAGTGAATAATTAACAACACTACCAATGTACTAGATCAAACTGACATTTATCGAAAAGTCCACTTAGCAGTAGAATTCACATTTTCCTCCAAGTGCCCACAGAAGACCAAGATATAACAATTCTAGGCCACCAAATAGTTCTTGATCAATTTAAAAGGATTTAAAACAAAGTATGTTATCTGATTATAATAATGATAAATGGGACTATATTTGAAATCAATAGCAGGAACCAAAAAGAAATCAGCAATAGGAAAGATCTCTGGGAAAATCTATTTTAAATATATGGTTACTAAAAACTCTTACAAATAACTAATTAGTAAAGTACAAAAGCTAAAGTAAAATCAGAAAGCATTTTTTATTAAATATAGCATTTAAAAAGGGAGTAGAGTTATATACAGCAGGCGCTAGTCTTGTATAACCAAGGTTCAATCCCCAGCACCACATATGGTCCCCCTAAACCCCAGAGCACAGAGCCAAGACCAAGCCCCCATAGTCCCAAACCGCGTAAAAAAAAGGAAAAAAGTAGCATCACTAAAATCTCCATAGGCTCTGTCTGATTTTGGATGAATGTCTAAATAATATCTAGAAAGAGTAAAATACTAGAAAATTGCAACAATCAGTGTTGTTGGGGAGCTAACAGAAATGAGATGGAAAGGAAGTTGATAAGATGCTAAAATTTTAGAGCATAATACAATATACATGCAAAAGTATATAATGTTATGAGACAACAGAAAAACCTCAAGACCTCAAACAGGTAAGAACTTTTAACATACCGGGAAGTATAGGGATTGAAGACCAGTTGTCTGGGGGTCAACTCAAGTCATGCCTCTCATCCAAATACCAAAATAAACTCTAGGTTCACTAATTAGATGCCACAAACAAATATTCACAGGGAACATGTAGACAAAATAAAATATATGAATCTTTTTTTAAATATGAATCTTAAGTGCACATGTATCAGACAACTGGGAAAATGTGAGCCTCGAAGCAATTTAGAACATACATTATCTTGGATCAAAGGCATTTAAATCTGGTTTTTGTAAAATCCACTCTCATCAATTTCCTACCTAGTAGGTGAAAGTGCTTTCAACTTATGGTTTATATGTAGGCACTGAAACTGTGCAATTACTAAAGGAAAATTAAAGTAATATTAATACCATAGGATAGGGAAGGTTTTCTCTGAACATTACATGAAAGGAAAAATTGAAAATTATATTAATATATGCCTATTAAATATCAATTTGACCTTCCATATTTTGTGTGGAATAAAACTCACACCAAAAAAGTCAGACAACTGATAAAGTTTTGTTTTTGTATTTTGGGTGTATGGATGCCTCTCCGGCAGTGGTGGGGGTGAGGGACCACCCAGAGGTCTCTTGGTCCAGCAGCTGGGTTCTGATGGTTCGGCGATAGGGCTGGGCATGCTGGGGCTACCAAGGTCCACCCTGGTGGTGCTTGAGGTACCAGGGTACACTGGGGGAAGGGATGGTGCTCACCAGGGCCCAGGCAGTGCAGGGGGTCGAACTTGGGGCATCCTTGGCCAATCCCTGGAAAAACTATTTTAACATAATAAAGTTGCAAGAGTGGGGGGAGGGGGAAAGTCGTGCTGGAGGGAGGGCAGGTATAGCTCAGTGTCATGTGTGATGTGCTAGGCCCTGAATTCCTGGTATAAGGAAAGGTAAAAATAAAAAAAATTAAGATTACACAAAAATCAGTAGAGCCCTATCCTGAGATGACCCACTGAGGTTCTGAGAATTAGGCTCATGAGACGCCTTATCCATCATGAGGTCTGATGTGAGTTTTGTAGGCTCCATGAGCAGGTGTCCTCAGAGGAAAAATGAGCAGCCATGCACCAAATTCAGGGTACTGCTCTCCTCAGAAAGTCCCTGCTAGTTTACAAACTGTTAAGACTCATGTAAAACAGTCTGCAAAAATATAGTTTCAGGGCCGGGAGAGAGCACTGTAGGTCTGACCTGAATTTGATCCCCAGCATCCCATATGGCCCCCTGAGCTCTGCCAGGAGTGACCCCTGAGTGCAGAGCCAGGAGTAAGCCCTGAGTACCTCTGAGTATGGCCCAAAAAAAAAAAATGTTACCTTCATATTGACTTCTTTAGTCATTACTGTTTGCAGGGTTTTTTTGTATTAAACATTGATTTAAAATCATCTTACAAAATATTGGCAGGAGTATGACAAAAAGAACACAAGTATGGTGGCAGAAATACAATTTGACAGTACTACACGTCAGAAGCCTCTAGAAAGCATATATAGCCAAAGATCCAACAACTTTACTGGGACTTTATCCTGATCAAATGTAAAAGTAGGTATATTTTAAGATGCTTTATGTGTTAATAAACAATATTAGAAGCTTAAATAACCAAAAATTTATATGTGACTAAACAGACTATGGTATATAACCATGACATCTTAAAAATAAGTATATATACTCAAATGGGAAAAAATGCTCAGTGTATCTGATAGTATATTTGATAGTATATCAATACAGATATACTATTGATATAGTAGATCAATATCGATATATGAAGTGTATCTGATAGTATTTTTTTAAGAAACAGGGTTACAATACTAGGCGTGACCTCCAAACGAAACAAAAAAAAAAAAGGGGCTTCACAACAGGAATATAATAAACATAACTGAACTGCACATTCAAAACTAGCCAAGAGAATACATTTTCACTTTGTTTTTTGCCAATTTTTGGGGGGTTTTGGGGGGAGGTGGGTGGGGGTGGGAGAGGGCTCACACCCAGAAGTGCTCAGGGGCTCCTTAAGGTCCCAGGTAACACACTGCCAGGACGGAAGCCTGGGAAACTCACACACTAAGCAGGCACTCCTACCCTTTGGAGCAACCTCTCCAACCGCCTCTGAAAAAAGAAAAAATTAGGGGGGGAGGGAGGCGATACTCAGTGATACTCAGGAATCACTCGTGGAGATGCTCAGGAGACCATAGGGAATACCAAGGACTGAACAGGTTGGCCACATTCAAGGCAAGCACCTTACGCACTGTGCTATCTCTCTGACCCTCAAACCTTTTTTCTTTTCATTTAAAATTAAAAAAGACAAGAGCCTGGACACTGCATGACAAACTGAGTTAGATCCCAACACAGCTTTTCATCACAGAAGGTGATTCCCAGCACCATGTGCAATCCCGGGCACTGCAAGACTAGAAAGAAAAGGGAAGGAGAAGGAGCTGACAGTACAGGAAGGGATGCGAGTCTGGGGCAAGAGGAAAGGACAGGCAAAGAGGGAGGGGAAGAGAATGGGGAGAGGAAGAGGAAAGGGAAGAAAAGGGAAAGGGGAGAAGAGGAGGGGGCAGGGAGGGAAGATGAGTAGAGGGAAGGGACAGGAAGAAATTCAAAAAAGAAACAAGGCAGGCTTCAAATTCTCACATGTAAATTTAGCCTATACTAGCCATTTATTCAGCATCAACAGATAGAGTCCATATAAAGTATGTATAGCATTATATGAATTATAACCTCAGAAAAAGCTTGAGGTCTGAATACTAATTTGCTATGGGTAGTTAAGTTGATGAGTGATAAAAACAGGCCAGCTTTTATACTATCTTTTTACACCCTTATAATACTTCAAAATAAGCTATTATACATATCTTGGTTCCTAACTTGTTTATATATTGGATATTCCACCTTTTCTGTTATATTAACAGAATCATTCCAAACGCTAATTACCAATTCTGAACCCAACAATGGGGCGCTTAGAAACAGACTCTGAACGTGGGCTGCTACAACCTCATCCATCAGGTTGCTCCAGCTGTGGTGCTTTTGCCTCCTGGTCACTCACTTTGTGGCTCCTGTCACCCCATTACTATCAGAAAGATGCATCTTTCTCCATATTAATGTACTGCTTTTAATTTGGTAGTAAACAAAAGTTGAAGAACTCATTAACGAAAAAGAGAATTTTAGAAAGACTGAGGAAAGGCCAAGTGTTTGGGGGGGACAAAATGAAAATGAGCTTTTGTTAGAGTTTTCTTATACCCCAATGTGTTTCTCTGAGAAAGGGAGATGGGACCACGGTCTATATTCAAATCCAGATCCACTTCAAGACCTGCATGCCCAATGACGCTCACAGACAAGAACACGCACGCACACTGGGGGCGGGGCCAGGGGCATCTTACAAAAGTGGGTTCGGGGAGTCCAGCAGGCTGTGCCTAACTGGGACGGGCCAAGGCAAGCACTCTCTCTCCATTCATCCTCTGGAATGCAAGGAAAGTCCAATTTTAAAGGGAGCCAAGACATTGTGGAATAACCTTGACTATATTCATGGGTTTCTGCAGGAATCTATTTCAAAATAAATCACCTGAAATTACTTGAGCACATGACAGCGCTGTGGCGCTGCCATTCTTAGGTGCTGCGCTCTTCCGGCCTTGGGCAACAGCAGTGTGACTGCTGAGTAACTGGGACACGATCGTGGCCAAGTACTGTCATGTCTTACCTCATTGATGTCTCATGAATAACAGCCACCAGCATCCCCAAAAGGACACTGGTGAGATCAGAAACCTACAGAAGCTGAGACACTGCTCTAAATATGGGACAAAGTAATGAGTTAAATAAAGGGGGTATATGGGCAAGAGTAGATTCTCTCTTTACCAATACTGACCCAAAGAGACCAACCGTCTTTGTCACTTAACCTCTAGTCCAACTAATCAGGAGGAGGGACGCTGTAACTGGAGCCCAAAGCCAGAGACATGGCTCCAAAGAATGCCTGCAAACTTGGGGAGGAGCGGTGCAGCAGGAAGGGAGTTTGCCTGCACACAGATGACCAGGGTTCGATTCCTGACATCCCTTATTGTTCCCTGAGCACAGCTAGGAGTAATTCCTGAATGCAAAAGCAGAAATAACTCCAGAGCATCACCAGGTGTGACCCCAAAATAAAGTAATATATACAGAAAAGAATGTCTGCAAACTTGCAGAGGGGCACAGATAAACTGGTCAACCTCAGGATCCCGTGCAGAAGTTAGCCGGAAAGAGATCCCCACACGCTGCCTCTGCCTTGCCATCCTACCCTCAAATTCTGTGTGTTTTCAAAAAAGATTTTCCACCCTGCAGTAAGCCTACATATTCTTTCCTCTAGGGTGGGGGGAGACTTGGAACTGGGGTGACAACATGTGCTTAACTCTGTACACTCTCTGGCCCCCAAGCATACATATTCTAACCTCTGGCATCTGCCCATCTATCATTCGTCCCTGGATTTGCATTTGGGTAGGGAGGTTAGGGGGTACACACCCAGCAGTGCTTGGGAAGTTACTCCTAGCTCTGTGCTCAGGGGTCATTCGTAGGAGTATTAAGGAACAGGTGGTGCCAGGATCAAACCAGGATTGGCTGCACACAGGAAAATGTTTTAACCTCTGTACTGTCTCTCCGGGCCCCCTTGGTTATTTTCTGCTTCATTTATCCCCTCTTTCTGTAATTTACATCGCTTCTAATTTTAAGGAATGATAATTAACCATATATCACCCTGTACTTAATTTCTCCATAGGATGCTTTGCAATCTAAAGTACTAAAAGCTGCTCCCAACCCCTACAACTACAGCCTCAGCACACAGGTTTGAAACGGGCTGGCAGGCAGTGGCTGAATTAGGTGGGTCTGGTAGCCAGCAGCTTTGAGTCTTCACGGAGCTCCAACTCAGAAAGTTTTCAGCCAGCATCCTAATCAAAAGCAAAGATAAGGGGTCTGGGCTCAAAGACAACAGACAGAGGCCAAAAGATCCAAAGGGCACTTGGATCCAAAGGGCACTGGATCCAAAATGACCAGAATAAACTGGGTGAGAGATTCTGGGTTCTAGGTGACCAAAGCAGGCACCCAAACGTTAGAGTTCATCACTATTCTCCAAGACTGTAACTAAAGTTGAATTCACACAAAGACCAAAGCTATAATTACAAAACTGTGTGGCTGATGTGCCTATTAAACTGACTCCTTTTCTCCTGGTTTCATGTGGCTCCAAGGGAAGCAAAGGTCTGTCACTTCACTTTGAGCTTTCTGCCAAGTACCTTAAAAGATATGATAATGTTGAAATGAATAAAAGCTTGGTAAGGAAGAAGGTTTTGAAGTAGCCTCAAAGTATTATCCACAAAACACTTATTAAATACAAAATGAAACAAAGCAGCTTTACAGTGGAAAAGTCTGGCAGATGCCACTAAACCAGATAACTGGTTAATCACCAGTGATACAAAGTTAATCTCTTCAACTCCCCAGCACACGTGACCTGCAGAAGGACAATGGCCACTGAGCTAATTCCGGTCAAAACCAGCAAAGCTGTGTCCATGGACAGGAACTGTCAGGTTCATCCACAGGAAAGGACAGTTATGAAAAAGGAATTGAACAGTATTCTTAAAAATGGCAAGGTCATGAAAGACAATGCAAGATAAGAGCCAGTTTGTGATTAAAGGAGACAGACGTGACAAGGCAATGTTTGATCCAAGATTAGTTCCAGGTCCATGAGGCCCAGCATCTTCTGTTACCAAAGGAGTAAGAAGGGGAAAAGGGTAAAAGGGAAAATCTGAACAATTAGAGTATCAAAGTTAATTCCCTAGCCTTGACAACTACAGTGAGGTTTGTTATTGTTCGCTTGTTTGTTTTTTAAGAAAACATACAGCATACCTAGGGTAAAGGAAGTATCTATAACTGTCAAATGGGTTTAGTAGTTAGAAAAGTACAGAGGACTGAGAAGCCAATATAGCAAAATATTTACTAGCCTTCACTAAATCTCGTTGAAGGACA
>JAJIBD010009498.1:0-13804 GCA_021461705.1 Cryptotis parvus | reverse complement strand
ACTGGATCGTCGACGGAAGTCAGAACTCCAATTCCTTCTCTCACTTGAGTGAGGTGAGATATTCCAAGCATAGCTCTTTCGATTCCTCTTTGGGAGACCCAAATAGCATTATAATACTGCTTTCGTAGGGCCCAGGTCTCTGAGGCATATGTTAATGCAGGACTAACAGTGGAGTAAAGAGATGTGCCCAGAGCCAGAGGTTCTTTGTCCTTTTAGTTATTTCTTCAATGATGTTGAGGCGTTCTGTGCCACTCTTTTCCTCCTAAGCAGCTAAGGATTTAGGTCGTTCATCATGTTGAGTTCTTGACCTAAGTACATATAACTGCTGCATTCAGAGATGTTTGATCCGTTGAGAGTGAATGGAGCATCAGGAACTAGTTCATGTTTCATGAACATTGTTTTGTTGAGATTCAACTGTAGACCTATCTTTCCACATTCATAGTCTAAGTCAGCCAGCATTTGCGCCACTTGGCTAATGTTTGGTGTTACTAGAACGATGTCATCAGCAAAGCGGAGGTGGTGTAGTTGCCAACTGTCTATCTTTACTCTCATTCCTTGTTGCATGACGTTCTCGAGGGTGGTGCTGAAGAGTTTCAGTAAAAATGGTATGGACCCTGCCAAACCCCCCTCTTTTTACATCAATAATCACTTCCTGGGGCCGGAGTTAGCCCAGCAGTAGGGCATTTGCCTTTCATGTGGCTGTCCCGTGCTGGCCCGGTTCTATCCCTGGCATCCTGGCCTGGTTCTATCCCTGGCATCCCATATGGTCACCTGAGCACCGCCAGGAGTAATTCCTGAGTGCAGAGCCAGTAGTAACCCCTGGAGTGTCGCTGGGTGTGACCCAAAAAAGCAAATAAATAAATAAATAAATAAATAAATAATCACTTCCTTGTAAAATGGTGAGAGAGATCCTGGTGGTGAATTCGTAATACAGCTCACATAGGATCTTGATGTATTGGGTTTGAACGCACTGTTTGGCTAGGGGCTTCGATGACACTTCAGTCTCAACAGAATCGAAGGCTTTCTTTAAATCAACATTAGACAGAGAGGCATCTTTTTTTAAATCTTTTTAATGCAAATGGAAATGACAGATATTAAAAATGAGGTAAATGAAATGAAAAACACAGTGGAAAGCCATCATAGAAGAATAATAGCTACTGAAGAAAGAATTAGTGATCTCAAGACGAGTTCCAAAGATTCGCTACAAAACACCAGAAGATAGAAAAAAAGACTCTCAATTACCGAACAGACAAGAGATAATCGGGATGAAGCAAGAAGAAACAACATATGGATCATTGGGGTCCCAGAAGGACAAGAAGAAAACCCTGATGAAGAAGAAACTGTCAAAGCCATAATTGCTGAGAAGTTCCCCAGAACTAAAGAACGCTTGCCTCAAGATCCAGGAGGCCCGCAGGATACCAGCTAAAAGAAACCCCAACAAGAATACTCCAAGACACATCTTATTTAGAATGACAAAACTATAGATAGAGATAGAATACTGAAAGCAGCAAGATCAAAGAAGGAAATCACATACAAAGGAACATCTCTAAGATTTACAGCAGACTTCTCTGATGAAACACTCCGAGCCCGAAAACAATGGTGGGATATGGTGAAAAGGCTCAATGAACTGCAGGCCTCACCAAGAATTCTTTACCAGGCCAGACTCACATTCAGATATGAAGGAAAGATACACAACTTCATGGATAAGCAACAACTCAGGAACTTCATGGACTCAAAACCAACCTTAAAAAGGACTGAAGGGTCTACTGTAATATGACCAAACCCATAAGAACAACAAGCACAAACAGAAAGATGGCACAAAATCCGATGACTATAATCTCTCTCAATGTCAATGGTCTAAATGCACCAATTAAGAGACACAGAGTAACAAAATGGATTAAAAATTGAACCCAACATTCTGCTGTCTACAAGAAACGTATCTGAATAATCAGAGCAAACACAGACTCAAAGTCAAAGGTTGGAAGACCATTCTCCATGCAAACAACTCCTCCAAAAAAGCTGGTGTGGCCATACTAGTATCGGATAATATAGACTTCAGGCTGAAAAGGGTTAGAAGGGACAATGAAGGCCATTTATTATTAATTAAGGGGTATGTATACCAGGAAGAAATTACACTACTAAACATATATGCACAAACGAGGCACCAGCAAAATATATAAAACAACTGCTAAGAGACCTCAAAGAAGACCTTAACAGTAGCACAATAATAGTTGGAGACTTCAACACTGTTCTATCAACGATGGATAGATCAACAAGACTGAAACTCACCAAGGAAATATTGGCCCTGAAGGAAGAAATGGAAGAAAGAGAGCTAGTGGATATATATACAGGGCATTTCATGCCAAAAAAGCTGAATACACATTTTTCTCTAGTGCACATCTAACATTCCCCAAGATAGACCACATGCTGAGCCACAAAGCATACATCAATAAAATAAAAAAGATAGAAATTGTGTCAGCTATCTTTTCAGACCATGATGCACTGAAAATGGTAGTTAACCGTACACAGAAACAGGGAGTCAAACCAAACACCTGGAAACTGAACAGCTCTCTCCTGAACAACCAATGGGTCATAGAAGAAATCAAACAGGAAATCCAAAGATTTCTGGAAACAAATGAAAATGAAGACACCAACTATAAGAACTTGTGGGACACGGTAAAAGCCGTGTTAAGAGGGAAGTTTATAGCTCTGCAAGCATTCATCAGGAAACAAGAAAGGGCCCACATAAATAACCTGACTACACAGCTGAAGACATTAGAAAAAGACCAACAAAAGGAGCCCAACCCAGGCAGAAAAAAGGAAATAATAATCTTTGATAAAGGTGCAACGAGTCTAAAATGGAGTAAGGAAAGCCTCTTCAACAAGTGGTGTTGGAAAAACAGGCAGCGACATGTAAAAAATGAATTTGGACCTGTGTCCAACACCATGCACAAAAATCAGATCAAAATGGATTAGAGATCTGAATATCAGACTTGAATCCATAATACATTGAAGAAAATATAGGAAACACCCTCCATGACATTGAAGCTAAAGTCATCTTCAAAGGTGAAACGTCACTAACAAAGCAACTAGAAGAAAAGATAAACATATGGGACTACATGAGACTAAAAAGCTTCTGCACCTCAAAAGAAACAGTGACTAAGATACAAAAGCAGTCCACAGAATGGGAAAGAATATTCATCCAATACCCATCTGATAAGGGGTTAATATCCAGAATATATCAGGCACTGGTAGAACTTTACAAGAAGAAAACAAACAACCCCATCAAAAAATGGGGAGAAGAAATGAACAGAAACTTCAGCAAGGAAGAAATTCGAATGGCCAAAAAACATATGAAAAAATGCTCATCATCACTAATCATCAGAGTGATGCAAATCAAAACAACAATGAGATACCACTTTACACCACAGAGACTGGCACATATTCAAAAGAGCAAGAACAACAAGTGCTGGCGTGGATGTGGGGAAAAGGGGACACTCATCCATTGTTGGTGGGAATGTCGGCTGGTACAGCCTTTCTGGAAAACAATATGGACATTCCTCCAAAGACTAGAAATTGAACTCCCATTTGACTCAGCCATACCACTCCTGGGAATCTACTCTGGGAAACCAAAAATATGCAGCGGAAACACCATCCCTACTTTTATGTTCATAGCAGCATTATTCACAATAGCCAGAATCTGGAAGCAACCAGAGTGCCCGAAAATCGACGACTGGATAAAGAAGCTTTGGTACATCTACACAATGGAATACTATGCAGCTGTTAGGAAAAATGAAGTTATAAAATTTGCCTATAAATGGATGGACATGGAGAAGATTATGTTGAGCGAAATTAGCCAGAAGGAGAGAGACTGATACAGAATGACTGCATTTATCTGCATAACATAAATATATATGTACATGTTATGATACCAATATCCAAGGTCAAATGAAACATATATCAGGAGGTCTTGTCAAAGGTGGAAATTATCACACACGTGTGGGAGTCAGAGGCTAGGTAACACAGAAAATGGAACAGTGTGCTAACAATTATTGAGGGTACTAATGCCAACCTAGAACTGAGCATTAAATAGAGGCAAAAAGATACACATGACAACCCTTTAATATATGTTCTGTAATCCATAGTCTTGAGGGGAAGGAATAGAGAATGTGAGAGAAATGGAAAGAAATAAAGAACCTGCCATTGAGGAGGGCTGGGGGAGAGGGAGGGAACCGGGGGCGTTGGTGGTGGGAGATGGGCACTGGTGGCGGGATGGGTGCTGGAGCACTGTATGACCAAGACCCAAATATGAACTTTTTAATTGCATATCTTTGTAATTGTAAAAATTAAAAAATTAAAAAAAATATTTTATTATACCACCGTGAGATATACAATTACAAAGATGTTCATGTTTGAGTTTTGGTCATTCAGGTTCCAGCACCCATCCCCTACAGTGCTCATTTCCACCACCAACAATGTCCCAAATTCCTCCCCCCATCCCCAGCCTGCTTCTATGGCAGGTTCTTTATCTCTTTTCAGAGTGTCATCTTGAACTCCCTACAAACCTCAATGTGCTTTGTTACCATGTGGATATGGTCGATTGTACTGAATTCTTTTCTCAAGCCAGCTTGTTCGCATGGTTGTCCTTAATCTAATGCTCTGTCAATCCTGTTCAGGATGACTCAAGTAAACAGCTTGTAGATGATGGACAATAGGCAGATTGGGCAATAGTTGTCAATGTCATGGGTGTCTTCCTTCTTGAACAGTAGAACTGTCCTGTTGGTTTTCTATTGGGAGGGAACCTTGCATTCAGACAGGTAGTTTGTGAAGAGCTGAGCCAGTGTATTGAGGAGTACTGATGGCAGATTTTTCAGATTTTCAGGTCTGACCAGAGTACCAATATACAGCTTTCCATGTAGCAAGTCTGGCATATGTGTTGTGCATGGCTCTCATCACTCAACTCACCATTGCTGACCGCTGTCTTTCCTGATTACCCCGAGTACCCTGCCACATTGAGAGCTATTGATTAATGCATTTGTTTTCAAGCTTTGGAAGCCTTCTTGCAAGGCTGCTTGGGGACCCTGATTAAAAAAACACTTCATATTTCAAGCCCTCTGAAAATCCTTATTAGGCAGTATATTCTACATAGTGAAGAAAAATAAAGGTTTTCATGGACTAGTTTTAAAGTAGGCTTGACATCTGTATTGTCTACTCTTTAGAAATGTGCTTTACTTGCTGGTAAAAAGATTGCTTTTTTACTTACTTTCCAGTACAGAAAGGCCAGGTAGCTTTTTTGTTTCTTTTCTTTTTTTCCTTTTTACAAGACTCAGTTTTTTGAAAAAGGATTGGTTTTTTTTTTAGTTTTTAGTTTTTTAAAATTTTTATTTTTACAATTACAAAGATATACAATTAAAAAGTTCATATTTGGGTCTTGGTCATACAGTGTACCAGCACCCCATCCCTCCACCAGTGCCCATCTCCCACCACCAAAGTCCCTGGTTCCCTCCCCCTCCCCCAGCCCTCCTCCATGGCAGGTTCTTTATTTCTTTCCCTTTCTTTCTCTTTCTCTTTTCCTTCCCTTCTAGTCTATGGATTACAAAACATACATTAAAGGGTTGTCATGTGTATCTTTTTGCCTCTACTTAATGCTCAGTTCTAGGTTGGTATTAGTACCCTCTACGATAGTTAGCACACTGTTCCATAAATAACCTGACTACACAGCTGAAAACATTAGAAAAAGACCAACAAAAGGAGCCCAACCCAGGCAGTAAAAAGGAAATAATAAAACTTAGAGAGGAAATCAATGAGTTGGAAACCAAAAAAACAATCCAAAAGATTAATGAAACCAAGAGCTGGTTCTTTGAAAAAATGAACAAGATTGACAAACCATTGGCAAGACTTGTAAGGACAGGGAAAGAGAGAACCCAAATAAACAGAATCAGAAATAAAAATGGTGACATCACAACAGAAACCACAGAAATCCAAAAGATCATCAGAGATTACTTTGAGAGCCTGTATGCCGTGAAACAGAATCTAGAAGAAATGGATCAATTCCTGAAGTCCTATAACCTCCCACGGCTGAAACAAGAAGACCTCCAATACCTGAATAAGCCTATCACCATCGAGGAAATTGAAACAGTAATTAAAAGTCTGCCCAAACACAAAAGCCCAGGTCCAGACGGATTCACTAGTGAACTCTACCAAACCTTTAAGGAGGACCTACTGCCAGTCCTTTTCTTTTTTTTTTTTTTAATTTTATTATTTTCCCCCCAAATATCATTACACCATTTTAGACATACAATTGAAAGATGCTCATGTAGAGTTTTGGATCCACAGTGTTCCAACACCCATCCCTCCACCCAAACCCATCTACCATCACCAATGTCCCCACCTCCCTCCCCCCTCCCGCACCCCAACCACCCGACAGATTCTGTATGTCATTTCCTTCGTCTCTATATCTCCTTCCCGACAAACTTTCCTGCTCTTCGTGGAATACAGTGCATTAAATGACATTACTGTTTCACTATTTTAGTGGACGCGGCGGCCTAAGCGGCCCGCGATCTGGGCTCGAACTGGTCTTGCTCAGTTGATCTGTTCGTAGGTCAGTTTCTCAGCGTCCGGACAGCGAAGATGGTGGCTAGTGTGATGGGCGAGTTTCATCTGGCTGCTTCCGGGACCCCCCAGAGGCGATGGGCCAACACCCAAAAACCCATCTGCCCTCCTCGGGATCCCATCATCAGCTGGGCTCGGTGCGAGCCGGGCTCCAGTCTCCCTAGCCGCTTGCGAAGCTCTGCATACTGGTTCCCGGGCAGTTCCTGGGCGGGTCCACCAGGCTCGGCAAAATGGAGGAGGGGGAGGGGCTAAGCCCTGACTCCATCTGGCGAATTCCCAGTGATTCCCGCTTCTGGGAGCCGCCTACCTGGGCTCGAACTGGTCTTGCTCAGTTGATCTGTTCGTGGGTCAGTTTCTCAGCGTCCGGACAGCGAAGATGGTGGCTAGTGTGATGGGCGAGTTTCATCTGGCTGCTTCCGGGACCCCCCAGAGGCGATGGGCCAACACCCAAAACCCATCTGCCCTCCTCGGGATCCCATCATCAGCTGGGCTCGGTGCGAGCCGGGCTCCAGTCTCCCTAGCCGCTTGCGGCTCTGCATACTGGTTCCCGGGCAGTTCCTGGGCGGGTCCACCAGGCTCGGCAAAATGGAGGAGGGGGGAGTGGCTTAACCCTGACTCCATCTGGCGAATTCCCAGTGATTCCCGCTTCTGGGAGCCGCCTACCTGGGCTCGAACTGGTCTTGCTCAGTTGATCTGTTCGTGGGTCAGTTTCTCAGCGTCCGGACAGCGAAGATGGTGGCTAGTGTGATGGGCGAGTTTCATCTGGCTGCTTCCGGGACCCCCAGAGGCGATGGGCCAACACCCAAAACCCATCTGCCCTCCTCGGGATCCCATCATCAGCTGGGCTCGGTGCGAGCCGGGCTCCAGTCTCCCTAGCCGCTTGCGGCTCTGCATACTGGTTCCCGGGCAGTTCCTGGGCGGGTCCACCAGGCTCGGCAAAATGGAGGAGGGGGGTGGCTTAACCCTGACTCCATCTGGCGAATTCCCAGTGATTCCCGCTTCTGGGAGCCGCCTACCTGGGCTCGAACTGGTCTTGCTCAGTTGATCTGTTCGTGGGTCAGTTTCTCAGCGTCCGGACAGCGAAGATGGTGGCTAGTGTGATGCCAGTCCTTTTCAAGGATTGGGTTTTCCACTCAGTTTCAGTCACTAAACATTCAGAACTTTCTTATTGGTAGTTTCTCTTTCAACTGTGTTTCTTTAAATCAGTGGCCAGTGTGACAAGTTTTTCCTCTGACTGTCAAGAGGCTGGAATAATGCATATACTACTACTAGATTCTTAGAAAGGGAGCAATTTTAACAAGATCCAGGCTTACTAATTTATAAAGAAGGCCTAGAGCAACTGATACACACAGTGTGACGTTCAGACTGCTTCCTGCATAGCTAAGCCTGCTTCCTCTTACAGTAATCAATAAAAATTAAGACCATGTCTAAGATATTTCTGAACTTTCCCCTTTTCCCTTGGACCACTCCCAAATTCTGTCTTTAGATTCTGGTGCCTAAGCCTCCCTGACTCCTAAGTATTTAAGAATATTTAAAATAATATTTTCTATTAAGTAAGGATATAGAACGATGGTTTCCTTGTATAGCACCTCTCAAACCAATATAATAGGTTAGTTGGTTTGTCTCCTAGGTGAAAAGGTGGCATAATAATACCTGACAATAGCCAGCATGGCAGTCATCAGTCTGAATGAATTTTATCCAGTGTCTTAGCTCAGCACAGACAGCAGAAAAGCAGACCTGTCACAATTGCAAAGATATCCCCTGGTAACCAGTCTTTAGGTTAGATGATTTCTCCCTTGTTCCCCTATTTCTTTAAAATAGGGCATAGATGTTTTATGGCCTGGGGCTCTTTCTCTTAGAGGATTCATCCTTTCCTCTTCTGAAAGTTTTGAGTGACAGTCCTTTTAAGACTCAGTAAGGCTGAATATCATTTGCAGATTCCAAACAGATTCACTATTTGCACAATACATCTTGCTTCCAAAAGGAGTCCCCAAGGCTTGTTATTATTCCTTCTAAATAGTCTCCAACCAGTCCAGCCTCTGTCTCTGCTACCAATGAGATCAGGCACACATTGAGGCTTGCCAGATTTCTCATATCTAGTTCCCGAGATACACAAATTTCTAACCCATTCTGCACATACCACAAGGTAGGTCTTCTAAGCACAAATCTTTTTATTTACTACAGGGCTTTAAATATTGAAATGTTGCTCTATAAGATGAAAAATTCTAACCTTTCTACAATGTATATACACTGTCACTGTATCACTGTCTTCCCGCTTCATCTTCGATTTGCTCGAGCGGGCACCAGTAATGTCTCCATATGACCTGTCTCATGCAAGTAGAGCCCAAGGGAACCTGCTTGCTCCAGGAGCATAAAGAGCCTCAAACCATTCCAACAGGTCATGGGAATGAGGTCTATAAATGTTACTGGTATCTGGCATATCAAATACGACACGGGTAGCTTGCCAGGCTCTGCTGTGCGGGTAGCATATTCTTGTAGTCATCTCAAAATCCAGCATTTATTGATGAACCGCGGGCCACGCCAGCCAGGCTGTGATAGGCTGGTCTGCTGGGTGGAGTTCTGACGAGGGGGAAGTCCGGATGTGGAAAATGGAGGTCCTCATGGAGTCGGGGGTCGTCTGGCTTGTTGTGAGGCTCTGCTGGGGTGGCGGGCCAGGGCTAGAACCTGCCATCCCTCCCAGGCACCTCATGAGTGGCTGGGCACAGTGAGAGCCAGTAGCAGCTCTGCCCCATTTCTGTCTCCGAATTGAGAAGTTACCTTCTCAATACCAAATTCCACAGGATGGATATGTCATTCACAACGTTCTCCCTTCTGAAATCCGACATGCCATCTCGTCAGCAAAGAAGGAAACAGCACCAGGCCCAGACAAAGTCAGACCCAAACATCTGAAGAATCTGCCGTCGGTACTCATCAATACACTAGCTCAGCTCTTCACATGCTACCTGTCCGAATGCAAGGTGCCCTCCCAATGGAAAACCAGCAGGACAGTTCTACTGTTCAAGAAGGGAGATCAGGAAAAAAATATTCATGAGCATTTTCATACATCTGGGTGCTCTGCTTTCCTGAGCAAAGGAAACAGCATGTTGTAGAATAGCTCTTCGTCCTGGAATCTGCTATTCCTCTACACAAAAGATTGTTCCACCCAAAACCAGACGATCCATTCAAAGGATCACTTGATCACTTGACATCCCATTATTCATCTATTTGCTAGATGAATAACGTATATACACTCCCACAATATACCCCATCTCCAAAGGCCTTATTATAGCCAAGCCAAACTATTTAAAGTTCATGAGAAGAATTGAGTAATTGGAAAAATATTCTGTGTCAGTGGAATGGAAAACCGTTGTTGAAATATATGTACTAGTCAAAATAATTTATAGTTTCAATTTAATGGTGTTTTAAAAAGAAACAGAACAATAAACCTAATACTTACCTGGAATTACCAAAGACCCCAAATATTCAAAACAGTTTTACAAACAAATTTGGAGACAAAATACGCCTTGATATAAAACTTTCTAACAATGCTATAGTCATAAAACAATATGGTATTGGCATAAAGACACACATAAAGATAAAAAGAATAGAACAGAGAGAACCTAAAAATAGGACTCATACAATTATGATCAATGAATGTATTGTGAAGGAATTTGAATATGTTGCAATGGGGAAGGAACAGTCTCCTCTGTAAACTGGGTATCCATATGCAAAACAGTGAAACTCGACCACTATCTTATAACAAACATAAAAAATCACCCATAAAAATGGGTGATAGAGATGAAAAAAGACCCATGGTACCAGCTTCCAATTACCACCTTTATGTGATCTAGAGTGGGTAACGATAGATGATAAACTGCATCACATATCTGAAAGTTGCTGAGATCTTCAACTTTTTATCACAAGAAAGAAAAGCACATTCTTTTCCAGTTTACATACTGTGGTGGTTACTTCACAACATATACAAGCATTATGCTGCAGACATAGTTCTTTCTTCTGTCTAATACTTCGTGAGCTGCTCCTTCAGTCTTGAAGTTGGGCTGGCAGCCTTTTCTGATATCTCCCAATGCTTTCCTCTCCAATTTCAGGATCTCACCAAAGGACCAGAAGGCACCTTGTTTTGTTATACCCTAACCCACACAGCAATGAAACACCAAAGAATGGTACCCTTTTAGTCATTTGGGAGGTGCTCAGGTTGAGTAAGAGAATGAGGATTTAGAGCTGAAGGAAGACAGCTAACCTTGGGTAAATCAGTCTCTAGTAGGTACATGATATTATTTGTATGTCAAATATATACATATATCATATATAAATATATTTGTATAAACATATTCATACCAGTATATGATATTATTTGTATAAGTCAAAAAATGATGTCAGAAAGTTCAAAGTTTGACTGACAATAATAGAAACACCCCTGTACTGCAAAACGCTGCTTCATGAAGTAATTTAGTATTTCAGTTAAAACTTGGGTTATAGAAATGAGTTCAAATTCTAGCTCTGACAATAATCTATATGCAAGTGAACCTGGACAAGTGTGATCTTCTGAGACCCAGTTCCCTTATTTATCAAGTCGGGAGGGTCAAGGTGTGTGGCTCAAAGATGAACACATGTCTTGTATGTGTGATCCTAGGTTTGTTCCAGGCACTTGAAAAATACTAAATACAATTAGTATTACAATTTAGTATGGGTCAACAACAATGTATATTTTACAGACATATTATGAGAATGAAATGATTTATATAAGACTGAGTTGAAGGCGAATACTTTATTTTTTTTTTGAAAAAAGAAAAAAAATATTTATTGTTATAAAATTTTAGCAGTATATAGTGAGTTCAATCAGTCTATAGTGAGGTAAAAAGTGAAACTTTCATATTCTCAAACTTCGGGAGCTTTTATTTTTTTTGTTTTATTTATTTATTTATTTATTTATTTATTTATTTATTTATTTATTTATTTATTTTTTTAACATTTTATTATACCACCGTGAGATATACAATTACAATGCTGTTCACGCTTGGGGGTTTCGGTCACACAGGTTGCCCAGCACCCGCCCTCCACCAGTGACCCCCCAGCCACCACCCATGTCCCCAATTCCCTCCCCTCCCACATCCTGCCTAAATGGCACGTTCTTTATCTCCTCTCTTCTCCCTCTCTCTCCTCCTTCTCCCACATTATTCACTTCTAAGTGCACTACGCACACTTAGAAGCCATCATTTGCATTTTTTGTCTGTATTTAATGCTCAGTTCTATGTTAGCATCAGAACTTTAGACATTTATTCACACATGTTCCCTTCTCTATCTAAACCAACCTCTGACTCCCACACGCTTGTGGTAATTTCCACTTTCGGTAAGATCACCTAGTATATTTATGTCATGCAAATAAATGCAGTCATTCTATGTCTCTCTCTTTACTTCTGACTAATTTCACTCAACATTATTCTTTCCATATCCATCCATTTATAGCAAAATTTCATAACTTCATTTTTTATGACAGCTGCATAGTATTCCATTGTGTAGATGTACCACAGTTTCTTTATCTTTGTTTTGATTTGCATCTCTCTGATGATTAGTGATGATGAGCATTTTCTCATATGCCTTTTGGCCATTCGGATTTCTTCCTTGTCAAAGTTTCTGTTCATCTCCTCTCCCCCATTTTCTAATGGGGTTGGCTGTTTTTTTTCTTATGTATTTGTACCAGTGGAAGGCGAATACTTTAAATGGCAGCTGTTGTACGATCAAATACAAGCATATAAATGGCTCAATTTTTAAATATTCTAATTTTAATTACTTTGTACAGTTTAACAATACAGGTGATTTGTGCTCTGATTAGTATTTTGATGAACACTGACTTTATTTAAATCTTAAATGTGCTGAATCTCTTCTTCCTCCTTTTCAAAGCCTCCACTGCCATCAAAGTAGGCCCTGAGGTGGGACATATCATCACATTGTTTTCTTCTTTTTCCTTCCTTCCTGACCACAGGATTAAGTCATAAGATAACCAGGATCCTCCATGGGGTGTGTCCTGGATTGGCCCATGTTTACAAGAGCACAGGAAACTTGGGTTTGGGTTCCCTGAGTCATTGTTGGAGGACATGTTTAGCTAATCTGGGAGTTTTGTTGTTTTGCTCACTCCCAGCTTAATCTTATTTAAGCCAAGGTTCATTCTAATGAGATCTCTCTTCTATGTAAACACTGCTAGAGGGTGTGGCAGTTACAGAAGACACCTTGATTGAATAACTTCTGACTTATACATCTACTAAGACTTCTATGTTTTCTAGATGGGGCACAGCTCCTCTTTATACCCACTGCACCCAACGTGGGACAGTTAGAATTTACCAGGAGACTACCACCCTGGCTATGCTGAGACTAAAGGAAGACTATAGGAAGGATCATACTAGTTTGCTCTAAGCAGGCGAGTATGACCCTTTCAGTACATGAGAACAAGATACTCAGAATCACCCTGGTGCAGATAATAATAAGGACCTTGTGGGTGCCATCTAGATTACATGAAGCTCATGAAGTTAAGATGTATTACTTTATATCAGCCTCCTCTCTCTCCCAGTGTTTTACATAAGAGATAATCTCGGGATTAGTCCTTGGTGTAACCTTTGTTTATACCTACAATAGGGTGTAGCACTACACTCTGTTTAGGGTTCTTTGTTGGCATGACAACCTCCCGATTGGATTACTTTGGTGTATATAAGGGGGCTGACTTGAGGCCCCTTCACCTTTGCCTTTTGGTTCCTCAGCCTTCAGCTTTTTGGCTCCTGCGGCTTTTGGCTTTTGGCTTTGGCCTTTTGCTCTTTGGCCTTTTGCTCCTTCTGGGTAGGACTCAGCTCGGGTGACATCCTCTCTCTTTGGTGGGAGACTTAGGCTCTTTTGTATGGTCTAAGTTCGGACCAGAGCTAGAGTTTGTTCATTATATTGGATTGCTGTGGAAGAGCTTTTTGTACTATTAAAAGCCATTTTTTGGAACTGCACCGGACTCGTGAGTTTTCATCTTTCTCCCGGCGTCCTCGGAGGTAGAAGACAACCTCTGTCCTGACACTGTCGGGGACCCGCGGCGTTCCCCGACAAGTCATCATCTCATTCTTACCAGTACTCTGAAGAAAGAGTAATCTGGAAAGTTCAGGCTGGGTCCAGCATCTCAACCACTCATATAATATTTCTT
>JAJIBD010009497.1:0-29828 GCA_021461705.1 Cryptotis parvus | reverse complement strand
TTCTCTTACACATTGTGGATTGTAATACATAGATTTAGAGGTTATTATGTGTATCTTTTTGCCTGTATTTAGTGCTCAGTTCTAGGTTAGTATTAGCACTTTCCACAATAATTATCACACTGCTCTCTTCTTTGTCTTATATCACCTCTGACTCCCACATGTTTGTGGTAATTTCCACCTTTGACAAGACCTCCTAATCCATGATTAGCCTGATCTTGGATATTGGTATCATAATATATATGCATATATATGTCATGCAAATAAATGCAGTCATTCTATATCTGTCTTTTCCTTCTTGCTAATTTCACTCAACACGATCCTTTCCATGTTCATCCATTTATAGGCAAATTTCATGACTTCATTTTTCCTAACAGCTGCGTAGTATTCTATTGTGTAGATGTACCAAAGTTTCTTTATCCAGTCATCAGTTCTCGGGCACACTGGTTGTTTCTAGATTCTGGCTATTGTGAATAGTACTGCTATGAAAATAAAAGTGTGGATGGTGTTTCTGCTGTGTGTTTTTGGCTTCCCAGGGTATATCCCCCAGGAGTGGTATGGCTGGGTCAAATGGAAGCTCAATGTCTAGTCTTTGGAGGAATGTCCATATTGGTTTCCAAAAAAGGCTGTGCCACTCGGCATTTCAACCAACAATGAATGAGAGTCCCTTTCTCCCCACATCCATGCCAGCACTTGTTGTTCTTGCTCTTTTGGGATATGTGCCAGTCTCTGTTGTGTGAGATGATATCTCATTGTTGTCTTGATTTGCATCTCTCTGATGATTAGTGATGATGAGCATTTTTTTCATATGTCTCTTGGCCATTCAGATTTTCTTCCTTGTCGAAGTTTCTGTTCATTTCTTCTCCCCATTTTTTTGATGGGGTTGGCTGTTTTCTTCTTATAAAATTCTACAAGTGCCTGATATATCCTGGATATTAACCCCTTATCAGATGGCTATTGGGCAAATATTCTTTCCCATTCTGTGGAATGTCTTTGTATCTTGGTCACTGTTTCTTTTGAGGTGAAGAAACTTTTTAGTTTCATATAGCCCCATATGTTTATCTTTGCTTCTAGTTGCTTCATTAGTAGTGTTTCACCTTTGAAGATGCCTTTAGCTTCAATGTCATGGAGGGTTTTTCCTATATTTTCTTTGAAATACTTTATGGATTCAGGTCTGATATGAGATCTTTAATCCATTTTGATCTGATTTTTGTGCATGGTGTTAGACACAGGTCCAAATTCATTTTTGGCATGTAGTTGTCCAGTTTTCCCAGCACCACTTGTTGAAGAGGCTTTCCTTGCTCCATTTCAGACCCTTTGCACCTTTATCAAAGATTAAATGAACATGTGTTTGAGGATGGGTGTCAGGATACTCAACTCTATTCTATAGGTCCACAGTTTTTTTTCTGTTTTTATTCCAATACCATGCTGTTTTAACTACTACCGTTTTGTAGTACAGTTTGAGGTTGGGAAAGGTGATGCCTCCCATCTTCTTTTTTCCCAAGGATTGCTTTAGCTCTCTGTGGGTCTATTATTCCATACAAATTTCAGGAGTGTTGGTCAATTTCTTTTGAAGAATGTCATGGGTATCCTTATAGGGATGGCATTTTGCCACTCTTAATTGTGTCATTTTGTCAAATTGTGGACTTTTTGTCTCTTAATTGGTGCATTTAGACCATTGACATTGAGAGAGATTATTGTCATGGGATTTTGAGCCATCTTCCTGAATAAGCTTTTTGGGGTTTGTCTTTTCTTATAGTTGTTCCTTCAATCCTTCTTTTTAAAGTTGGTTTTTAGTCTATGAAGTTCCTGAGCTGGTGTTTATACATGAAGTTGTGTATCTTTCCTTCAAACCTGAATGTGAGTCTAGCCGGGTAGAGAATTCTTGGTGAAGCTTTCATATGATTGAGTCTTTTCACATTATCCCACTATTGTCTTCGGGCTCAGAGAGTTTCATCTGAAAAGTCTGTGAATCTTAGGGATGCTCCTTGTATGTGATTTCCTTCTTTGATCTTGCTGCTTTCAGTATTCTATCTCTATGGGTTTTGTCATTCCTAATAAGGATGTACCTTGGGGTATTCTTATTTGGACTTCTTTTAACTGGTTTCCTATGGGTCTCCTGAATCTGGGAACAAGCAATCTTTAATTCTGGAAATTTCTCAGCAATGATGGTTTTGACAGTTGTTTCTTCATCAGAATTTTCCTCCTGCACCTCTGGGACCCCAATGAACCTTATGTTGTTCCTTTTAACTTCACTCCAATTATCTCTTGCTGTCTGTTCATTAATTGTGAGTGTTTTTCCATCTTCTGATGTTTTCTAGAGAGTCTTTGCATCTCGTCTTTGGAAATCACTAGTTCTTTCTTCAGCAGTTTTTACTCTACTGTAAAGACTGTCTAGTGAATTTTTCATTTCACCTATCACATTTTTAATATCTGTCATTTCTGTTTGTATTTTCATTTGTATTTTACTCATTTATGCTCTCATTTCCTCTTGTTTTTTATTGAGTCTGTGCTCCATTGCTTCTTTGAGCTCCTTATGCATTCTTAACAGTTCCTTACGGAATTCCTTCTCAGAAAGGTTATATAGCTCATCGTAATTACTTGGCTCAACTTGGTTAGTGACTTCACTAATGGAGCTTGGTGGAGTTCTGTGTTGCTTTACCATTACTACCTTGACGTTTGCAAAGTGTGTGTTCTCGTGTTGATATGTGTACACTTAGGGATGTATAGGCTCTTTATGGAGTTTTTGTGTCGTGTAAGGAATGTTGAATGCTATGTTACCAGTTACCTCTGTGTAGATTATTTGCTGAGTAGGTTCTTCACGCGGACACATTAGCATCCACGCAGTTTTGAAATTTGGGGTGGGAAGGTCACGGGACCGGATGATGGGGTTGACTCAAGCGTGTGTCCCCCTAGGTGTGTCTGGTCTTCTCTGAATTCCCTGGATTTTTGCTTTTACACATTCTGACTGTAGTATAAAGCAGAGCTTTATATGTCCATGCATCTTTTTTCAGTCATGATGCAGATCAGATGTTCCACCCTTGCATCATTACTAGTGTCCTCAACAGCAGAGCCTTTAGGACTATGTTTGGTGTAATGGGAAGCACTGGAGAGTAAGCCTCTTGCTTATAAGGTAAAGGCTTTTAGACTCTGAGTCATCTTCCAGTGCCCCAATCTCATACTTTTATACAAAGCATTCACTCAAAACAGAGCCTTGCTTTAAGTGTAAAATGTAAAACAAATAATTTTTTAGAAGAAACCTGAAGTTTTTTTATCTAGGGTTGGATAGAGATCTTGGACATGCCATTGAAAGTCTGATAAAATATATTAATACATTAATCTTTATCAAAATTAATGCATGAAATAGTAGTCAGTCTGGAAAACAGTTAGACAAAACCATTCTCTTTAAAAAACTAAACATATACTTAGCATATGACATAGCAATTGCCATATTACAAAAGATTGCTTTTCTCCCTGAGAAGCGAGACATACCATGACACAAAATCTACACACAGTTGTTCATAGCAACTTTCTGTATAATAACTAGAAATGGAAAACCACTTAAAAGCCTTTAAATGGGTGTATGGTTATACAAATTGTCATGGAAAACGATTTAGCAATAAATCAAAATAACTCTGCACACATATTCCACAGATGGATCTCAGACTCTCAGAAATACCATGCCAAGTGGAGAATTTATCCACTAAATGTTACCTACTCTAAGAGCCTATTTCAAGGCCATTCTACAAAAGGCAAACATGAAAGAACAGAGCCACACATATAGTTTCCAGGGGGCTTCAGGTGGGAAAGAGGGTTGACTACAAAGGAAACAATAGAACATTCTAGTGTGCTGGGTTTATGAAAATGGATAATGCAGTGGGGAATCTATCTTTGGTAAACCTATAGGATAAAATGATGCTGACAGGGATCTTTTCTATCTTTCCCTTCAGTTCTCAGCTCTGCTCCCATTTTGACATTTATCTTTCTGCAGGTGTATCCCACATGGTTGGGAATATAGCTCGTGGTTATGAACATGGATCTTGACGCGATAACTTTGTGGTTGAAAATTACAGCCTTCTTTTATAGCTTGATAGAAAATTCCTAAGAAAATGATTGATCATCCTGAGTCACATCCTCATTTCTGCAGAAGGAATTGGTGGAAGAGAGACTTTTCAATGATTGACAACCTCACCTGATCTGAATAAAAGCATAGACGCCAAATTCCTCAAAGAAAGGATGTTAGGATCACTTGATCACTTGATATCCTGTTATTCATTGATTTGCTTGAGTGGGCGCCAGTAACGTTTCCATTTGGGCGGTATCACGTGCCAGTGTAGCCCAATGGCATATGAGATATTGAGGATGTTAGGAAGGCAAACTAAATAACTTCGGGATAGTCTTCCCACCTTCATGATTGGATAAAGCAAAACTTTGAAATCAGATGGCCTCACAAACCCTGACTGCATGAGAGATAACCAGCAGATAAACCAACTATATTGCAAATTTGTACTAGGAATGATGAAAATGGGAAGAGCGTTAGGAGAATTTTTTTTCATTCCAACAACAATGAAAGTCATTTCTGTGGATATTGCAAAATACTTGTTAAGAAAAATTTTATTCCATGGTGTAAGTGATAGTACAGTGGGTACAACCTTGTCTTGTGGCCAACCTGGTTTGACCCCTGGCATCCTATAGATCTCCCAAGCACTGACAGGAATAATTTCTGTGCACAGAGTCGGGAATAACTTCTGAGTATTGTTAAATGTGTCTCAAAAACAAAAATAAGAAATCTTTATATCTTTTTCCCGTACTCTTCATAGAAAACAAGGGACTTCTATTTATTTACCAACTGGTGAAACCTATAAATGATAAAAGAGATACCTAGAAAAATCACAAATATTGAAAATGAAGCAATGTAGTCATAAACTAGCTATGGGTTCAATAAAAAACCATAACTAAACTTAGAAAATATTTTAAACTAAATGATAACTAGGTTATGCCATATAAAATTTGTACAAATGCAGCTAACACCAAGCTTTGAGGCACATTCATAGCCTTAAATGCTTATATTTGAAAGAATGAGTTTAAGAAAATGAGAAAGACAAATTTCAAAATGTTAGAGATTAGCACAAATGAAGAATTTGTTGACTCTTATAATGAAAATATCTCAGAAGTTTCTGATTTCACACACATTGTTTTAATATATAAAAACATCAGCAAATTTTTATATATCTTAATATATAAAAAATATAACCAGGAGTTATTAGCCCAAACCCTATTTTCTCTGCCCTCAGGTTGATCTCATTCTCTGACAGGTTCTCAAAATATGATGGTGAAGACCCTGCACTTGCTCCAAATCCAGCTTTTTTTTTCGGTGAAACAAGTTCTTAATGAATCCAGCAAAAGTTTCTGAATTCACTCTGAATTCACTTTTTGGCTTAAACCATACCCTCCTCTCTGAACTCATCAATGTGGCCGGGACATAAGATAGTCACACTGGACTCAAATAGAGAACAAGTGAATTATGGCAATTTAAAGTTTCGGTGATTACTGGAAGCAGTATGCACTCTGACAAAAGCAAATCAGTCTCCCTTTCTTGGTTTTGTTTTTTTTACTTAAAGGACATTTGTTTTAAAGTGCCCTTCATGAGTCAATTTCCACCAGGATTGGTGGAAAGTCCACTGTGATTTCACTGTGGTGCGTGAGATAGACTGTTGGTGTATCTAGGCGGTGGAGTAAACCATCTGATTCACTAATGATGATCCCCTCATTCTTGTACTAATTCCAAAGTTATCTGTTTAAAGTGCATTGGAAGGCAAAATGGCAGGCTGCATTTAACTTATATTCTGGAGAATTCTTTATCTGTACTTTTTTTTTTTTGCAATATCTGGCAGTTCTTGGAGGACACTCTGGGGCTCTGTGTGCATCCTGGTGGTGATGCTCAAACTATATGTGGTGTCTAGAGATCAAGCCAGGATGGTCTGTATGCAAGGCGAATTCTATCTCCGTAGCTCCTGGGGGGATTTAATACCTAATACCCATGGTTTCTTCTTGTTGTTTTATGTTTGTATTTAGCTTTTTGTGCCACATTTGGTAATTCTGTGGGCTTACTCCTGCCTCTGCACTCAGGAAATACTCTTGGCAGTACTTGGGCATACCAGGGATTGAATCTGGGTTGATTGCATGGAACACAAGCACCCTAGTCGCTCTACTGTCACTCTAGCCCTTATATAACCCAGTTTTTATTTTCACTTCTGGAAGGACTTTTCCTTAGCATTTTCTCTTGAACAGATGTGTGAAAGAATTATTTCAAAATTCAAGATGATATAAAACCAAAATTGGTCTTGGTTGATAAGGGAGTATGTAGAATTAGATTCAAATTCTATTTTTGAAGGAATTAAGATGACTTCAAATGTAATGAATATATTGCTATCCATTAAAGGCATTGAACCCTAGATTAATAAATATCAGTTATGGTCCCCCAAACATTAGTCATCTTTCAATATTTGTAGACCAGTGTAGGAAAAAATGTAAAGAATATATATTAAAAAAGAACCCTGCACTTAGGTTCAAAAGACCATCTTATCCAAGTCAAGAACGTGGCTGGCAGCAGCTTGTATGAGATTGCAAGATCAAAGTGAATCACCAGGGGGACCCAGCTCCTGAAGAGCAAATGTAGCCCAGGCCAGAGAGCCCAACATGGTGTTGGTCACCCCTGAATTCAGTTCTACCAGTGATCATGGGTCCTGGAGCCTGATATCTAGATGATATTGGCCATCTACATAGCATCCAATCAAGGTCTTCTGAACAGTGAGAAATTCAGAACTGGTTATCCTTTCATTGGAAGAACTGAGTATTCCATCCTGTAGGAATACAAGGTGGGGAAAAATTCAATTTATTTGGCCCCAGGAATTGGAGACAAAAAGAAAAGGAGAAGAACAGCTGCTTTTAAATATTAAAGAGCTGTCATATCAAAGGCAAAAAACAGGCTCCATCTTGTTAGTCAGAAGGAGAGAGCACCAGGAGAAACGGGAAGAAATTTTTAGGAGAGCAGATTTGACTCAGGATGTGACACTTAATAACTCAAGTTGGTGGGAAATGGGGTGCTTTTTTTCTCCCTGTCCCTGAGCTGGGTGGGTCTAGCAGATTGTTGAGGAACTTCTCTTCAAGCAGAGATGATGAATTATAAACAGTTATTCTAGCTTAGGAAGGATGGTTACAATAATGTTAGAGTTTATGGAATCAATGTACAAATTTTCTCCATCTACCACCACTGAGGTGCCAGCGACTGTCCTCCACTGTCCCTCTGTCACCTCTAGTCTGATCCACCAGGGATGCTTCAGCAGATGCTATCAAGGTCCCATGAAGCCTAGAAGAAAGGAAAGCGAGGGCCGGAGCTATAGCCCTGCGGGTAGGACGTTTGTCTTGCACTCGGCCAGTCTATGCCGGCCCAAGTTTGATTCCCGGCATCCCATATGGTCCCCGAGCACCGCCAGGAGTAATCCCTGAGTGCAGAGCCAAGAGAAACCCCTGAGCATTGCTGGGTGTGACCCAAAAAAAGCAAAAAAAAAAAAAATTAAAAAAAAAAAGAAAGGAAACGAGATGTTTTCCCGGCCCAGGGCAGAGGTGGCCCACAACAGCTGATGCAGCTGCCTCTGCACACACCTAGACCAATCCCAGCTAGCTCAGCAATGGAAAGAATCAGAAGGCATCACCCCGAACACCCGTTACAACACTCAGGAGATGGGGTTATGCTATAGTCCCCACCTCACTTGGAGAATGGTGGAGTCGAAGAGATGTGCCCAGAGCCAGAGGTTCTTTGTCCTTTTAGCTATTTCTGTCCTTTTAGCTATTTCTTCGATGCTCTTGAAGGTGTTCCACGCTGCTCTTTTCCTACGGCACAGCTCAGGTTTTAGGTCGTTCATCATGTTGATTTCTCGACCTAGGTACACATAACTGCTGCATTCAGAGATGTTTGTTCCATTGAGAGTGAATGGGGCCTCAGGAACTAGTTCATTTTTCATGAACATTGTTTTGTTTGGATTCAGCTGTAGACCTATGTTTCTATATTCTCAGTCAAAGTTAGCCAGCATTTGTGCCGCTTGGCTAATGTTTGGTGTTATTAGAACGATGTCATCAGCGAAGCGGAGGTGGTGTAGTTGCCGACCATCTATCTTCACTCCCATTCCTTCCCATTCTAATTGTCACATGGCGTTCTCAAGGGTGGCGCAGAAGAGTTTCGGTGAAATGGTATCACCTTGCCGAACCCCTCTTTTTACATCAATAATCACTTCCTTGTAGAATGGTGAGATCCTGGTGGTGAATCTGTAATGAAGGGTCTTGATGTATTGGGTTTGAGCGCCCTGTTTGGCTAGGACTCGATGACCGCTTCAGTTTCAACAGGAATCAAAGGCTTTCTTTAAATCAATGAACGTTAGGCAGAGTTAATGACTTTGTCTAACGTGCCAACCTCATGCAAGGCAAATGCTCTATGCTCATTACTATTGCTCCACCATCCCCTTCAAATACCTTCTTAAAGATGTGAAGTAAATAACATAGAGCCATAGCAATGTTACAGGGGTAAAGTGCCTGTTTTGCATGTGGTTTAGCCTGTTCTATTCTCAGAACTGCATATGGATCCCCCAAGGGCTGTAGGAGTGGTCGTGAGTACAAAGCTAGGAGTAAGTCCTAAGCACTACATGGTGTGGCCCCGGGACCAACATAAATAACTATAACATCAGAAGCACATGGAGTTTTGTACATCGATATTTCATCCAATACTCAAGGACCCATATACTCAAGATCAAGGGCAGCCTCAAGGTGACAATGTCACCTTTGCATTTCTGGCCAAAGCAAATCAGATGTGAGGGGCAGGAGGTGGAGTATCCTCTCCTCTCCCTAACAAAGGGTCAGCAGGCTGGAGCAATAGCACAGCAGATAGGGTGCTTGACTTACCCACAGCTGACCCTATTTTGGTCCCTGGCACCTCATATGGTCCCCTGAACACCACCAAGAGTGATACCTGAGTGCAGAGTCAGGAGTACCCCTAAACACCACTGGATATAAAAGAAGGAAGAAGAAGAAGAAGATGATGATGATGATGATGTAGAGAAGAAGATGTTGATGGAGTAGGAGGAGGAGAAGGAGAAGGAGAGGGAGGAGGAGAGGGAGGAGAGGAGGAGGAGAGGGAGGAGAAGGAGAAGAGGAGGAAGAGGAGGAAGAGAAGAAAAAGAGGAGAAGGAGGAGGAGGAGAAAGAGAAGGAAGAGGAGAAGGAGGAGAAGGAGAAGGAGGAGGAGAGGGGAGAAGGAGAAGGAGGAGAGGGAGAAGGAGAAGAGGAGGAAGAGGAGGAAGATAAGTAAAGGAGAAGAGGAGAAGGAGGAGGAGGAGAGGGAGAAGGAGAAGGAGGAAGAGGAGGAGGGAGAAGGAGAAGGAGGAGGAGGAGAGAGGGAGAAGGAGAAGAGGAGGAAGAGGAGGAAGAGAAGTAAAGGAGAAGAGAAGGAGGAGAGGGAGAAGGAGAAGGAGGAGGAGAGGGAGGAGAAGGAGAAGAGGAGGAAAAGAAGTAAAGGAGAAGAGGAGAAGGAGGAGGAGAAAGAGAAGGAAGAGGAGAAGGAAGAGAAGGAGAAGGAGGAGGAGGAGGAGGAGAAGGAGGAGGAGGAGAGGGAGAAGAAGAGGAGGAAGAGGAGGAAGAGAAGTAAAGGAGAAGAGGAGGAGGAGGAGAAAAAGGAGAAGGAGGAGAAGAGGAGAAGGAAGAGAAGGAGGAAGATGAGGAAATAAAGAAGAGGAGGAGGAGAAGGAGGAGGAGGTAGAGGAGGAAGAGAAGGAGGAAGAAAAAGAAAAGAACCATCAGTTATTTGTGATGAAACTCTTGTGGCCAGACACAAAGTTGCACCCCAGCATCCTGACCCAATATATAGTCCCTGTCCTTGATCACAGTGAATCCTGGGGTGCAGGAGGAACAGAATGAGGGGAGAGGGAGCCCCTCTGAGGTCAGTGGTGTCAATGAGTGCTGCAAAGCAGAGCCAGCACTCACTTCTGCACAGTGAAGGATGAGTGTCCTTGACTCGGGTGGGGGAGGCCTGGTGACGAGGGAGACTCAGTCCGTCAAGGGCCTCTGGGGCTCCAGAAGGTGTCTCAGGGGAGACGGATCCAGCACCGCCTGCAGCTATTGCTGCCTTAGAAAATGGAACAACTATTTTTCTATGACCCAGTTTTAATTCTGGAGTGTTTGGAAGGCAGCGGAGGGAGCCAAACTTTAATCTCTGCAGGAGCTTAATTTCTCAAAACATGGAACCGCTTCTCTACTGATAGGCGCAGTTCAGTTCCAGTCTTAAAGAGAAAATGCAAGAGAGGGGAGAGGGCTGGGGGAGTGGAGGGGAGAGAGAAGGCTCCTCTGACTTCCTGCTGGGCAGACAGGACAAGGCAGAGAGGGCAGAGAGGGCAGAGAGGGCAATGTGGCATTCAGCTGAAGGGCCCCCAGGGGACCAGGGACCGTTGCCATAGCGCCCCACAACAGCCAGGCACACAATGATGGGGACAGGGCCAGAGTGTTTTAAATGAGAATGATGACAACAGACCTTGATATTAAGGTCATGGAGCACCCTGGGCCTCTGACAACTCCGAAGCTGATGTCCATTTCGGGGCTGGGACAGCAGTCTTTCCCTTTCCCTTTGAGAAGCTGATTTTCAAGGACTCTGGGGTGGCTTCCTGGAGAAAAGGGAACCCTTTGTGGGTAAGGGGTCAGTTGCATTTGTAGGATATAAAAATAGTCTGAGACTAATATTCAAGGCCAGGTAAAACAGGGCCCAGGAGGACTTGTCAATGGTTAGAATCTACCACAAGTGTGTGGGGGGACAGAGGGTAGGTAAGACAGAGAAGGGACCAGTGTAACAATAATAGTTGGAAATGGTAACACCAGACTAGAATTGAGCATTGAAAGCAGGTAAAGGAATATACATGATAACCCCTAAATGTATGTAATGCAAGCCACATTGAGCAAAAGGGGGTGGGTGCCTGCCATAGAAGCAGGCAGGGGAGAGGGAATCTGGGGAAAACTGGTGTTGGGAAAGGTGCGCTGGTGCTGGAACACTGACCAAAACCCAATCATAAACAGCTTTATGAAGGTCTGTCTCACCGTGAGACAATAAAATTAAAAAAGCTAAAAATTCATAAACAAATAAATAAGTAAAGAAGGGGTTAATTGATATCATTAACCAATGGTTAACTACGATTGTTTAATGGTGGTAGAAGGGAGATGGGTGACTTGCGAACCAACTTTACAGGAGGAAAGGTTGGTTTAGGTTTAACCTTTCTATGTCTGGAGACCATTAACTGTGTATGATTTAAAAAAATTAAAAAGGACTTATTGATCCAGTTGCTTCATTGCCGGTGAGAAAACAAGGTCTTAACAAGATGGGAGATGGGAGGAAAGCAGGCAGGCAGATGGGGAACAGGGGCTTGGTAGTGAGTTCTGCAAATATCAGAGTCAGAACCAGCTCAAGCCCATCAAGGGGCCCTTTAGAGGACTTGCCCAAAGCCTTGCCCCAAGGAAGAGCTGCTTGGGAAAACCCAGCTTTGGAGAAGCAAGGGGCGGCGCTTCATTTTGTCTCAGGATTGCCCACATTTGTGTACTCTAGGGGCGCAACTCTCTCCCTTTTCCTTTGACCTTCAGGGGATCCTTCCATTTCGGGAGTATCTGGCATCCCAACTTGGGGTGTGCCCTGCCTGAACTCTGCAGAAATTCCTGTTCATTCTGAAACCACCCCCAGGCACAGAGCAAAACAAAAGCCCCCACATCCCCGGCCCAAATTAAGTATGTGGCTTTTGACCTGCAGAACTGAGGTTAACAGAGGACGGAGCAGGAGCAAAGGTGGGCAGGGTCTAATGAGAAGTGGCAAGGGTGATTGGCACTTGGGTACAGAGGGTGTGCTGGCCTAGTGGGTGGTGGTAAAGGGTGATTGGCACTTGGGTGGTGAGTGTGGTGTGGGCACATTCCTTTGGAGAGGTGGAAACCAACACTCCGAAAACACAGTCTTGGCGAGAGTGCTGCATCCATAGAGGGGGAAAAAAAGAACACGGAGGATTGCTGAAAGAGTAAAGCAAGATCCGCATTATCAGGAGCCTTAGCGTTGGAAGTAAACACTGAATATCTAAAAAGCCTTCACTGGTCTCCAGCTCAGCGTGAAAAGCAATGGTATGAACACGATGTGCTTTAGGAGGTGTGGAACATTCCAGAATACGCTCTGTGGGTGGAGAGTTTGTGTGGAGCCTTGAAGAACAGAGGAGATTATCCAAGGTTTCAGGAAGGTGTTTTACTGGAATCTGGAAAAATTCGCCTGAACTCACTGGTGAGTCCCAAAAAGGAAGAGAGAAATCTATACTGAGCACAAGTAGGACGGACACAAATCACACCCGATGACTTTGGAGGTGTTTGCACAGGACAATGAAGGAAATGAGGGACGGCTTTAGACCAGGGGTAGCATGGACCCCTTTAGAGGGAAATGTTGCTTCAAACGTGAGTAATCCGGGCAGGTGGCCCCTAGCCAGCAGCGATGGTGAGTATTTAAAATGTGCTCATCTTGGGCTGGGCATAGCACAGCAGGGAGGGACATTTGGCTTGCACGTGGTAGACCGGGTTCAATCCCTGGCATCCCATATGGTTCCCTGAGCACCGCCAGGAAGTAATTCCCTGAGTGCAGAGCCATGAGTAGCCCCTGAGCATCATCAGGTGTGACCCGGAAAGCAAAATAAATAAATAAATAAATAAATAAATAAACAAATAAATAAAATATGCTCATCTGAACTGAGCTGTAAATACAACCTACATGCTAGATTGCTGGAAGCTCACTTAAAAATGAGTGCCGGGGATGAGGCATAGCAGCTGACCTCCTGCTTCAAGTGCGCCAGGCTTGGTCTCTAGCCCTAAAACATGTACACATGCATAAATGCAACCCATTTCATTCAGAGTCTTGATGTTGAGTACCTATAAAATGATCAGCAGCAGGCAGGAGCAATAGCACAGAGGGTAAGGGAGGCTTGTCTTGCACGCGCCCAACCCAGGTTCAATCCCCCCATCCCCTATGGCCCCTGAGCACTGCTAGGAGTGATTCCTGAGTACAGAGCCATTAGTAACCCCTGAGAATCTCCTCCACCCCCAAAAAATTATCAGTTGGGTTTTTATGTATGTATATATATATATATATATATATATATATATATATATATATATATATATGGGGTATATATGAGACTCACAGACATGGGGGCAGAGCTGCTACTGGCTCTCACTGTGCTCAGCTGCTCACGAGGTGCCTGGGAGGGATGGCGGTTTCTAGCCCTGTCCCGCCACCCCAGTAGAGCCTAGCAACAAGCCAGATGACCCCCCACTCCATGAGAGCCTCCATTTTCCACATCCGGACTTCCCTTTCATCAGAACTCCACCCAGCAGACCAGCCTATCACAGCATGGCTTGAGTGGCCGCTTGCAGCAGTGCAGTTCATCAATAAGTGCTGGATTTTGAGATGACTACAAGAGTATGCTACCCCTACGGCAGAGCCTGGCAAGCTACCCGTGTCGCATTTGATATGCCAAATACCAGTAACAATTATAGACCTCATTCCCATGACCTGATGGAATGGTTTGAGGCTCTTTATGTTTCTGGAGTGAGCAGATGCCCTTGGGCTACACTAGGATGTACAGGACATTTGGAAATGTTACTAGTGCCCCGCTCGAGCAAATTAATGATCAATGGGAGACAAGTGATAAGTGAGATTATATATATACTGGATTAAATAAGACTGGATGGGACCAGAATGATGCTTTAGGGGCCTGGTGCTTGCTTTACACACAGCCAACACAGGTTTGATCTCCAGCACTCCGACTAGTCCCCTGAGCCCCACTAGGGAGTGGCCCCTGGTCCCAGTCAGGAGCAAACCCTGAGCACCTCTGGTGTGGCCCCCAAGCCATTATATATATTTGGAATATTTCTCAAAGAGCCTGTGTGCTTGGTGAGGTCTGTGACAGTGAGTCTGTGACAGTGAGTCTGTGACAGGGGGTCCCTTATCACCTTTTCTCCTCCATTCAAACAGACCTTTGTCTTTCCTCCCCAGGGAAGCCAGGGGGAGACATGAGTGCGGGTCAACCGAGGATGCCTGACCATAGTCCCTGACTCCAAAAGGCTCTCCACTGTCCCCACACTCTTTCTTCCCTGCTCATCTGGGCCCTTTAGGTGACCTGAGCTCCATCAGTGTCCCTGCAGACACTCAGGTTTCTATGGTCACTGCAGCCCTGTTCTTTCTGTCCAGACAGCTGCCCCTCGTGTCAGAAAAGCAGGTGGACAGTCAGTAGGAGGGTAGCGGCAGGGAGGGAGGGAGCATTGCCTGTGGGGCCAGGATGACAATGGGAGAGACAAGCTTGTCCCCGCAAGGTTAACGTCTGCTGAAAATGGCAACAGATGGACATTCAGATAGGGAAGGACCTGTGACCCCCTTCCCGAGGGACTGAGCTGTCTATGAATGTCTATCCAGCTGGTGCCATTCCTGCACCTGGTGTCTCTTATGATGAAGGGCTCTTAAGGAGATGGGTGGGTGCAGGAGGGAGAGAAAGAGAGGGGAACGGTAGGAAGGAACCAAGGGTCAAGAAGCAAGGGGAGATGAAGCAGGAAGGAAGGAAGGAAGGAAGGAAGGAAGGAAGGAAGGAAGGAAGGAAGGAAGGAAGGAAGGAAGGAAGGAAGGAAGGAAGGAAGGAAGGAAGGAAGGAAGGAAGGAAGGAAGGAAGGAAGGAAGGAAAGGAAGGAAGGAAGGAAGGAAGGAAGGAAGGAAGGAAGGAAGGAAGGGGGCAGACAGATAGTATAGTGGTTAGGCCATTTGCCTTTCATGCAGCACCCTGGGTTTGATCCCCAGCACCCCATATGGTAGCCTGGAGTCCACCAGAGTGATCTCTGAGTACAGAGCCAGGAGAACAAAAGGGAAGGGAAAGGAAGGGGAGGGAGGGGAGGAGAGGGCAGGGCAGGGAAGGGAGGAGAGGAGAGTAAAGGGGAGGGGCGGAGAGAAAGGAAAGTGAAGAGAAGGGGGAGGGAGGGAGGGAAGAGAAGGGAAGGGAAGTATGTTTATTGCAAAAATTCTCCTCTGTAGTAGAGATGGCAAGAAGAGCAGATATAAAACACAGAAAAAGCAAAAAAACAAGGCAGGATAGATAGTACAACACGTAAGGTGCTTACCCTGCAGGCTGATGACCTGGGTTCGATCCCCAACATCCCATATTGCTCCTGAGCACCACCAGGAGTGATTTCTGAGGGCAGAGCCAGGATTAATCTCTGAGTATACATGGGTGTGCCCCAGGTCCCATCTCAATAAAGTTGTATACACAAAACTTTATCATTAGCTCTGTAGCATTAATAATAAACCATGACAACTCAATCAAAATGGCAAGGGGGATCAGAAGACAATGTTTTCAAAAGGTATGTCCCATACAGGACTCTTACCTAAAATGTACAAAAAGCTTTTAAAACTCATCTAGGAGAAAACAATCCAATCATAAAATAGGCTGCACACCCTAAGTATCACTTGGTCAAAATGATATGTTGATGGCATACAAACATATAAAAGAGATCCTCCATGTCTTAAGTCTCAAAGAAATACAGAATAATGACACATAGCTACATCCCTGCTCAGATGGCAAAGATCTGAAGCAACATCAGCACCAAATGCCAACAAAGTGAGGAGCAAAGGGACGTCACATCCATCTCTGGTGGCAGTGCAAGGAGGGGTAGCCACTTAGAAGACAATTCGGTGGTTTCTTGCAGAAAACATCCTTGGTTTATACTTAAAAAAAAGTGAGCACTTATGTTTACCCAAAAAACCCTCACATATAACTTTTCAGAAGCTTTATACATAATCTCCTAAATTTGAAAGCAATCAAGGTGTCCTCCAGACGGCAAATGTACTGATATACTGTGGTCCATCCAGACGATAGAAATAAGTCAATACAAAAAAATAAAATACCTTGAGACATGAAAGGAATGTAGATCCCTCACTGAAGTGAAATAGACCAGCCTGAAAAGTTGACTGCATGGTTCCAACCACATAACGTTACCTAAAAAGGAAAAATTAAGGGAAAAAAAAACAGGGAGAAAAAAGGAAAAGAAAAAAAAAGAAGGAAAAGGAAAAAAAAGAGGAAAACAAAGGGAAAAAAAGGAAAAAACAGCGGTTGTTCAAGGTGGGGGTGGAGGAATGAACATGCCAAGTTAAGAAGACTTTGAAGATACTGAAAACTATTCCAAGTGATAGTATAATAATGGAGAGGAGCCAGTGACATAGTGCAGGGTGAGAGACTTTCTTTGCATATGGCCAACCCTATTCAATCCCCAGCACCACCTGTGTTTTCCCACTACTGCCAAAAGTGATTTTTGAGACTGAGTCAAAAATAATCCCTGGGCACTGCTAGTGTGGCCCCAAACCCAACAATACTACTACTAATGATAATAATAAATGACATTATAGAGTTATTGCAACCCGTATGATGTGCAAGTCCAAGAGAAGCCTCACATTCACTTTGAAATCACTTGATCACTTGATCACTTGATCACTTGAATCCCATTACTCATCGATTTGCTCGAGTGGGCGCCAGTAACATTTCCATTGGACCCTATCACGTGCCAATGTAGCCCAATGGCATCTGGTTGATTCAGGAATATGAAGAGCCTCAAACCGTTCCTTCAGGGTCTTAACAAGGAAGTCTGACCATCTTGTAGGTGGGCGGCCACGTGATCTTTTGACATCCCATGGGATCCAGTCGGTAACGGCTCTAGTCCAGCGGTTGTCTCCAAATCGCATTACACGTCCAGCCCATCTGATTTTCGATGCCTTGGCAAACGAGACAGCGTCCCTGATTCTGGAATAGCGACGGAGGTCAGAACTTGGATTCCTTCACTCATTTGAGTGAGGCGTGATATTCCAAGCATAGCTCTTTCGATTCCTCTCTGGGAGACCCGAATAGCATTCTCATCCTGCTTTTCGTAGGGCCCAGGTCTCTGAGGCGTATGTTAATGTAGGGAGAATGGTGGAGTCGAAGAGATGTGTCCAGAGCCGGAGGTTCTTTGTCCTTTTAGCTATTTCTTTAATGCCTTTGAAGGCATTCCATGCCGCTCTCTTCCTCCTGCGCTGCTCAGGTTTTAGGTCATTCATCATGTTGACTTCTCGACCTAGGTACACATAACTGCTGCATTCAGAGATATTTGTTCCATTGAGAGTGAATGGGGCCTCAGGAACTAGTTCATTTTTCATGAACATAGTTTTCTTCAGATTCAGCTGTAGGCCTATCTTTCCACATTCTCGGTCAAAGTCAGCCAGCATTTGTGCCGCTTGGCTAATGTTTGGTGTTATTAGAACGATGTCATCAGCGAAGCAGAGGTGGTGTAGTTGCCAACCATCTATCTTCACTCCCATTCCTTCCCATTCTAATTGTCGCATGGTGTTCTCGAGGGTGGTGCTGAAGAGTTTTGGTGAAATGGTATCACCCCGTCGAACCCCTCTTTTGACATCAATGATCACTTCTTTGTAGAATGGTGAGATCCTGGTGGTGAATCCGTAATACAGCTCACAAAGGATCTTGATGTATTGGGTTTGAACACCCTGTTTGGCTAGCGCTTCGATGACTGCTTCAGTCTCCACAGAATCAAAGGCTTTCTGTAAATCAATGAACGTGAGACAGAGCGGCATCTTGTACTCCCTACAAACCTCAATGAGCTTGGTTACTGTGTGGATATGGTCGATTGTGCTGAATCCTTTCCGGAAATCTGCTTGCTCGCATGGTTGTTCTTCATCTAGTGTTCTGCTAATCCTGTTCAGGATGACTCGTGTAAACAGCTTGTAGATGACGGACAACAGGCAGATGGGGCGATAGTTGCCAATGTCGTGAATGTCTCCCTTCTTGAACAGCAGAACTGTCCTGCTGGTTTTCCATTGGGAGGGCACCTTGCATTCGGACAGGTAGCGTGTGAAGAACTGAGCTAGTTTATTAATGAGTACCGATGGCAGATTCTTCAGGTGTTTGGGTCTGACTTTGTCTGGGCCTGGTGCTCTTCCCTTCTTTACCAACGAGATGGCATGTTGGATTTCAGAAGGGAGAACGTTGGGAATAACATATCCATCCTGTGGAATTTGGTATGTGGGCAGGTGGATGTGGCTATCATCCACTTTGAAATCATCCACAGCAATGCTCAGGGGTTTCTCCTGGCTCTGCACTCAGGAATTACTCCTGGAGGTGCTCAGGGGACCATATGGGATCGAACCTGGGCGGTATGGGCCAGCCGTGGTGCAAGATAAACGCCCTACCCACTGGGCTATCACTCCGGCCCCGATTTGGGTCTTAAATATTTGGTGAATGAGTGAATGAATGTGTGAAATCATAAAGGAGGGCAAGAATGAACTGGACCTTCTTGGACTTTTTTTTAGTAGTTCATGGATAAGTAACTTTATTTTAATGTCTGCATGAACATGAGCTGAGGTGGAACAGGAAGAGGCTTCCCGAAGGGCCCAGATGAAGGGCTGTGATGACCAAGTGACGAGGGCATTGGGTTTTGACTCCAAATCCAAAAGGCCAATGTTTAAACAACAGAACTTGGTGCCTTCCCTTTCCCTGACCTCTGTCGCAGCTGATGGTGTAGTTTTGATACTGCAAGTAACCCACCCTCACTTGTTCCCACCACATACAAATAGCATCTGCAGGTATTTCACAGTATCTATCTCTTTTACTCATGGGGAAGCAAACACTCTCTGGGTCTTAGAGATCTATAGGAGGCCAACTCTTTCAGGTCAACTAGTGCCCTATTCATTTAGGTCCCCTAACTTCTTCCCTCTCCCCCAGTTTTATCTTCATAAGGCACAAGAACAAAGTTTACAAAATTTGGACAAAGTTTACCAAATAACTTAGTTGTTTGGGAGTGGAAAGTATGTCAATTGATTAAGAATGGAAACTATTTTCCACATTATTAAAGCATTTGAACAACACTAATTTGCATAGAAAAGTATGTGAAATGGTGTAGGAAAATTGTCAACTTATTACAGTGGAACCATAAGACTTCTACATGGTTACTTTTTTTTTATTCTATGCAAGTACTTGGAAGGGATATAATTGTATTGCTTCCACTATAGCCTGTAATTCTAACTTTCATTAACTCATATTAAGCTCTTTTGCAAATTGATCCAAATTATTGTGTTTTTACTGCACTACTCGAACATTTAATCTGAGATTTAAAGAAACAAGATACTACTGTAGATGGCATTTAACTCAAGTATTAATTGGATCACTATTGAAAAGATAGAATGGAAAATCTAATTTACTCTCTCTTGCTTGGAGGATTTGTCTTATATAATCTTCAGAGATGTCCTTTCTCACTCTCACATCATTTCTTTCTAAGCTATTCAGTCCCCTCCCTTCCAGGCCCCACTTTATTGAATTTATATTAAGACTTGCACGTGTAGTTCTGTGGCATTCGTGATTTTTCTCAGGTTCTTTCAATGGGCTCTCCTTGTGTCTGTATCTGGGGAATTATTTTTAGCAGGCTGGTATGATAAGCAAGTATTAGTCCAGAAGGTACAGCGAGTTCAGATGGTTCAGGAACTGACTCTCAGAAGGAGGATTTCAGCTGGGGAGATTGGAGCCAGGGGCGGGACTGACAGAAGTGACAGAAAAGAGGCATTTCAGTAAGAGGATTAAAGAGAGAAGATGCTTGACCTTGCTTGGAGATGCAACAGGGAATGCTAAAAGGGCACGTAGGAGGTCAGTGTGAGAAAGAGACTGTTCTAATAGTGGGGTGGCCGAGATGAGAACTGTCCGTTGGGACGAGAGTAAGAAGAGATGAAAAACAACTCCAAGGTCTAGCAGGAGATGGGATTGCTCTGTATGGGTGTTTGGTCAGCTTGGGGAATGCTGTGGTTTTGATTTTCAGGTAGAAAATTTCATGAGTCTTTAAGACCACCTTCTTTCACTAACAGTTGATGATCTCCAAGACCACCTTCTCTGGACACAAATTACGAGAGCCCCCCAAGACCACCTCGGGCTCAATCATTCATTAGAAAGACATAGTACTCACTCAGTAAAGACATGGGACTTATTACTGATATGGTGCATCCAGGGAAGAGGGATACATCCAGGTGAGGGGTACAGAGAATCCATTTCTTCACACTTTAAGGCAGGATGTGCAGTAAACACACAGACTATTGACTCAGAAGCTCAAGCCTTAGTGTCAACCCCCAAAACTCAACCCAGCAGTCACATGACTCAGTCATATGAACATTGTTGATTGTCTGCATGGCTGATCTTTGTCTCTAAAACCTCCCCCTCGCTCCCTGTCACAAATGACATTGTTAGTATAGGCACTCTGGCATGATCCAGCCATGTCAGGAAGAACATTCCAAGGTCTTAGAGGTTGCCTGGGGGTGGAGGCCAACCTTTCTTCTTGCCATGGAAATCCTGTCCTACACAGAGTTGCTGTATTGGTGGGTCCTTCCACATCATACTTAACTAGGGGTTTTATCTACAGTACAGTTAAAGGGCCAAACTTGTAACAGAACATGAGATAGAAATTCACTATTCTGGGCTGGAGCGATAGTACAGCAGGTAGGGCGTTTGCCTTGCATGCGGCCGACCGAGGTTGGATCCCCAGCATCCCATATGCTCCCCAAGCACTGCTTTTCCTGAGTGAAGAGCCAGGGAGTAACTCCTGAGCATCACTGGGTGTGACCCAAAAAGAAAAAAAAGAAACTCACTATCCTTGTATCCAGGGCAAATCTCAAAATTATCAGAAGAGATCAAGACCCAAAGTCAAGAGAGGGAATATGAACAGATGTGAGGTGGTGAGTCCTTCCAGGACTGAGACACCAGGCTCTTGTTCTCATGGGTTGCTTACTATGCTTGGGTGAGTCTTTCTGCTTAAAAAGTATTGGACTTCAAGGACCAGAGAGAGCTAATGGGCTGAGCACATGCCTTGCATTCTGGAGGCTTTGGGTTCAGTCCCAGCCTGGCATGGTTCCCTGAGCACTGCTGGGAGTAACTCCCAAGCGCCACTGCTGTGGCCGCAACCAAAATTAGTCTTGAACCACAGTGATTGTATGCAAATTCACGATCACGATCACTATCTTCCCATTGATCATCTATTTCCTAGAGCGGGCACCAGTAATATCTCCATATGTCCTGTCTCATGCCAGTAGAGCCAGGGGCATCAACTTGCTACAGGAACATAAAGAGCCTCAAACCATTATATTAGGTCATGGGAATGACCTAATATAATTGTTACTGGAATTTGGCATATCATATACAACACGAGAAGCTTGCCAGGCTTGTCGAGCGGGAGGCAGACTCTTTTTTTAAACACCTCCAAATAAAGCATTTATTGATGAACTGCTGCGGCCGCCAAGTGGCGCGCGAGCCGCGCTATGATGGGCTGGTCTGCTGGGTGGAGTTCTGAGGAGAGGGAAGTCCAGAAGTGGAAAATGGCGGTGCCCGTGGAGTGAGGAGGGGGTGGTCTGGCTTGTTGTGAGGCTCTGCCGAGGTGGTGGGCCAGAGCTAGAACCCGCCATGCCTCCCGACTGCCTCATGAGCGGCTGTGCACAGGGAGAGCAAGGAACAGCTCTGCCCCATGTGTGAGAGTCTCTGGCAAGCTACCCGTGTTGTATTTATATGCCAAATACCAGTAACAATTATAGACCTCATTCCGGAATGGATTGAGGCTCTTTATGTTCCTGGAGCAAGCAGATGCCCTTGGGCTCCACTAGCATGAGACAGGACATATGGAGATGTTACTGGGGCCCCCTCGAGCAAATCGATAATGAGCGGGGAAGACAGTGTGCTTATCATAGAATCCCTTCTACAAGATCATAGTGGTGATTTTAATGCCAAGATAGGACCGAGAAGATCAGCTGAAGACTCCCACATTGGGACCCATGGTATGCAAATTAGTTATTTAATTATGCTTGTGTGGTGTGGTGTGTGTGTGTGTGTGTGTGAGAGAGAGAGAGAGAGAGAGAGAGAGAGAGAGAGAGAGAGAGAGAGAGATGCTTGACTGGGCTATTTTGGCTCTGTGCTCAGAAGTAACCACTGGGCGTGCTCAGGGGACTGCCAGGGATTCAAATTGGGGTCAGAGGAAGGCATACAAAGAGGGCCTTTATCTCTGGCCCTGGTGGGAGCCTTTTTAAACTATATAACGAAATAAGCATCTGAATCACTTTAGTGGTGGTGACTAATTTTGAACCTTAAAGTTTCTCAGCTCTACATAGCTCGGCCTGGTTGTAGAGCATGCCATTATGTCTGGGCAACTGGCGCACCATGTGTGCTGGTGGGCAGCACAGGGCCTGGGTGTGGAGCAGATTGTATGACTCTCAGAAAGAACAGGCTCTATTTCTCCTTTGGGTAGGAAGCAAGAGTGAATCCAGACGAACCCAAAGTTCCTCAGGAAGATACTCCTCAAGTTAATCAGTAAGAGACTGTTCCCCACCTGCCTGGCAAGGGAAGAGTCTGATGCAGGGCCAAGCTCCTCTGTCATTTTGGAGCTCTCTTAAATTCAACTGGAATGGTGCTGCCATGTCGTATTGGATTGGTGCTACAATGAAGTGCGTGTCTCTAAACAAAAGTCAGAGAGATTCCTTATGTAAAGACTTTGTGAGCGCCTATAGCCAACACATTCATTTAATCAATCAATTTAATCCATATAATAAGATATTGAACAGGAGGTGGGGACACTGGTGATGGGTGTGGGGTTGGAATTGTAAATCAAAGACCTCAATGAAAAGAATAATATATTGATCACCGCTTATATATACCTTGCAAGGGATAAATTCTAGGTGTTATCACTGGAAAGTTTACTCTTAGTAGTCAATGGCTGTGTTTCTCTCTTCACCTATGGAGGTGTTGTGAGATTTGTAAAGAAAATTCTATAAGCATCCAGAAGTTTTCAACAAGTTTGAATGTCTAAAAAACAATCCTCTAGAACTCTTAGCTTTGGCTACTGGGGGGAAAGATCTCAAATGTCCTGAGGTCCTGTCCTGTGAAGATGGGCCAGTAACAGTGTGATTGTTAGAAAATTAGGGAGAGGTGGACAGAGAAGGGGGTCAGGGGAGGTGGAGGGAGCTAGTGCTTATAAATGTAACAAAAATATAGAACACGGATAGTTTGTGTTTCTTTTAAAGAAACTTTGCTAAGTTTTTAAAAAGCTACTTCATAAATAGAATAATGCTGAGATTTAATGCCGTAAACATGTTTTCTTATCCCAAATGGAAATATACATATATTCATTAGAATTTCAGTTTTTATCCAAATAGCATTATTTTTAGAACCTGACAATGATTTTAAAGTTGTTTTGGCAGAATGTGTGAAACTGGTCAATTTTTAAAAAGAGAAGAAGGGGAGGTCTTTATTTTGTCAGATATTAGAATATATGTGTATATATTTTAAGTGACAAATGTATTAGCAGAATGCATCTATCTTAGGAACAAACAGAAAAGTAGCAATAAAAAGTATAGAAAAGTCCTTATTAAATATAAATAATTAGGATATGATAAGATGATGTTCCAATTAAGTGGGAAAGATGAATCACTCAGAGGATGATTTTAGAATAACTGGCTAACCATTTGGAGAAAATCAAACTAGATTCTTTTCTCTACATCCACGGTGATGATTCGTAGGTAGATGGTATCTGCTTAAAAAACACAAATGTACTGGAAGGAAAAGGGTAAACTTTTACATAAATTTATGGTCAAAGAGCATTCTAGGCATAACACCAAGAGAAATACCAACAAAGTAACATATTTAGAGGTATTGCTGCAAAAAAATATTTTACTTACAAATCTAAATCGTTAAGACCAACACGGAAGATTAGATTTGAGATATGAGCTATTACTCATGGGTTAGATATGAGATATGAGCTATCACTCATAGGTCATTCAGAGGTGAGTTAATACTGTGTGCTGGAAAGAGGTAATGGTGTCTAAGCTCCTGGCTCCAATAGAGCAAGATCTAGAGAGCCCGAAAGCCCCAAACCAATGGAGAACAGCCTTGTTGGGTATTAGAGAACTAAGTCAGTCAATTCCAGCAAATGTCCTGGGATAGAGAGTCAGTCCATGAATATCAGTTGTTGGTGGATGACACCATAACTGGCTCTGGGTCTGCACAGTTTAAAGCTATTTGCATTGAGACTGGCACACATCCAAAAGAGAAAGAACAACAAATGCTAGTGTGGACACAGGGAGAAAGGGACTCTCATTCGCTGTTGGTGGGAATGCCAACTTGTCCATCCCTTTTGGAAAACAATACGGACATTCCTCCAAAAGCTTGATATTGAGCTCCAATTTGACACAGTAATTCCACTCCTGAGAATATACACTAGAGACCCAAAAAACACAGAGCAGAAAAACTATCTGCACTTCTATATTCATCGCAGCACTAATCATGATAGCCAGAATCTGGAAACAACCTGAATGCCTGAGAATAGAAGACTGGCTAACGAAACTATGGTACTTCTACACAATGGAATACTATGCAGCTGTCAGGAAAAACTAAGTCATGAAATTTGCCCACAAATGGATGAATATGGAAATTGTAATGTTGAGTGAAATTAGTCAGAAGAAAAAGGACAGATATAGAATGACTGCATTCATTTGTGGGATAGTGCCTGCCATAGAGGCAGTCTGGGGGAGGGGAGGGAATCTGGGATCATTGGTGGTGAGAAATAGGCACTGGTGGAGGGATGTGTACTGGAACACTGTATGACTGAAACCCAATCATAAATATCTTTGCAATTGTATTTATCACAATGTTATAATTTTAAAAAAGCCATTTGCATTGCCTTAAGGCCCTTGTGCAAATCATAATAGGAGATTAGGGCAGGAATGGATAAGGCAGTTTGATTTCAATAACTTGAAATATTGTTATAATTTCTATTATGAATTCAATGCTGCCTAGTCTGGTCACCCTTCGTCTTATCTCCCACAGGTTCTCTTCCTGGGATTTAGGAGGAAACCACCCTGGCTACATTGGAACCACCCTGTTTTTAATTATTTTTTTTTATTATACCACTGTGAGATATACAGTTACAAAAGTGTTCATATTTCAGTTTCAGTCATACAGTGTTCCAGTACCCATCCCTCCACCAGTGCCCATTTTCCACAACCAATGTCCCCTGATTTCCCCCCCCTCCAGCCTGCCTCTATGGCAGGCAATTTTCAATTCTCTCGTCTCTCTTTCTCTCTCTCTCTCTCTGTCTGTCTCTCTGTTTCTCTCTCTCCCTTCTCTTACACATTGTGGCTTGCAATACATACATTTAGAGGTTATCATGCATATCCTTTTGCCTACTTTCAATGCTCAGTTCTACGCTGGTATTATCATTTACAATAATTATTAGTATACTGTTCCTTTCTCTGTATAACCTAACCTCTGACTCCCACATTTGCAGTAGGTTCCATCCACTGACAAGATCTACTGATCCATGTTTTGTCTGGTCTTGGATATTGCCATCATGCTATTTTTTTTTAATATTCCGCAAATAAATTCAATCATTCTATATCTGTCCTTTTCCGTCTGGCTAATTTCACTTAGCATGATCCTCTCCATGCCCATCCATTTACAGGAAAATTTCATAACTTCATTTTTCCTAACAGCTGAATAGTATTCCATTGTGTAGATGTACCACAGTTTCTTTATCCAGTCATCAGTTCTTGGGCACTCTGGTTGTTTCCAGATTCTGGCTATTGTGAATAGTGCTGCAATGAAAATAAAAGTGCAGATAGTGTTTCTGCTGTGTGTTTTTGGCTTCCCAGGGTATATTCACAGGAGTGGTATTGCTGGGTCAAATGGGAGCTCAATTTCTAGTCTTTGGAGGAATGTCTATAATGTTTTCCAAAAGGCTGTACCAGTTGGCATTCCCACCAACAATGGATGAGAGTCCCTTTCTCCTGGCATCCATGCCAGCACTTGTTGTTCTTGCTCTTTTGGATGTGTGCCAGTCTTTGTGGTGTGAGATGATACCTCATTGTTGTATTGATTTGCATCTCTCTGATGATTAGAGATGATGAGCATTTTTTATGTCTTTTGGCCATTCAGATTTCTTCCTTGTTGAAGTTTCTGTTCATTTCTTCTCCCCATTTTTGATGGGGTTGGCTGTTTTCTTCTTGTAAAGTTCTACAAGTGCCTGATATATCCTGAATATTAACCCCTTATCAGATGGGTATTGGGTGAATATTCTTTCCCATTCTGTGGACTGTCTTTCTATCTTGGTCACTGTTTCTTTTGAGGTGCAGTAGCTCTTTAGTTTCAAGTAGTCCCATATGTCATCTTTGCTTCCAGTTGCTTTTTTAGTGGTGTGGAACTACCCTTTGGAATCAGCTCTGTAAAGATTAAAGGAGGAGTCGTGCTGGTTTGTCTCAGGCAGGTGAACATGAACCTTTCAGTGAAACAGAGAACAGAGCATGAAAATTATACTGGAACAGAGTAATATGGACATAGACCTTGTGGGTACTGGAGTTGAACATCTAGGTGCATGAAGTTCATGGTCTGAAATTGTGATGTTATTTTCCTCACGTCATACTTCCTGAGATGCTTTTGTTCTTAGGTATGATTTCTGCGCTAGCCTGCTCTCCACAGTATTTTGCATTAGAGCTGACTGAGGAAGAAGGTAAGGAGGCCCTGTTAATTAGCATTTGATTAGACCTGAGCTAGGTGTGATTCCCCAGAGATTTGCATGTGTGTGCTGGTCTTTGATTTTGTAAAGACCAGCCCTTTACAAGGGATCCCCTTTGTGGGATGGCCTTGAATCTTTGGAATCTTTTGAGAGAGAAAAGCTGTGTTTTCGGAGATGAAGCATCCATTTTGGTGGGAGATCTCTGAGCACATGGTCAGAGAAATCTGATCATCAGCCATCTGGGAGATTCCTCCACCTTGGATTGTAGTGGTGAGAATTTGCTTAATTATCGGTGATAAGTAAAAGCCTTTTGGAACTGTGCTGAGCTTGAGGTTTGTCCATCTGTGGCCAGCCCTTGAGGTAAAAGGAACTTGTTCCCCGATATTGCCAGGGACTCCAACCAACCGCTGACAGTCAGTCACCGCTAGAACCACCCTAAATGATGAGTGAGATAGCACACTGGGCTCAGCTGTCTCGGCCTCTGAGTCCAAGACTGATGTTTCCTGCTACCCCTCCTCCTCCCTTGGGATGTTGACATGGCGCTCAGGCCCAGTGATGGCTTTTCACACTGCTGTGAATTTTCCTGAAAAGAATCTTTTCGCTTTCCATTAGCAACATGCTATAAATAGGTTATCTTTTGTTTTTCTAGGGGAAAATAAAAAGAATATTTGGGCTTTTTAAAACTTTGCCTTATATGCTGACATATTATATTGCTCTTTTATCCTTTTATTAAAAACTAGATTGCTTGTTCTTTATGGAAGGATAAATAGTCATATCTGTAAGAACCTTATAAACAATTTAATATCCTCGTATATCTTAAGCTTAGTGCAATAGCAAAGCTTCAAAGTTAATATTGACTTCATTTTTTTTCTCTCTTGGCTCCTCTTCCCTTCTCTCCAGATAAAACTTCCCTTTCTTCCTCCCCTACTCTTTCAAGAGGCTGAAACCTCTGGAGAGAGAGTGGTGTTGAAGAGAAATCTACTTTCTCTGGGGGAATGGGGCAATAGTACAGTGGGTAAGGCACATGCCTAGCACACAACTGACCTGGGTTCTATTTCCAACACTCTATATGGTCCCTTCAGGCTGTCAGGAATGATCCCTGAGCACAGAAACAAGAGTAAGCCCTGAGTACAGCCAGGTGTGCACCCCCAACTTTACAACAACACAACACGGAACAATAACTGCCCTCTCTGACCCAGTGGCAGGAGCTGTCCGTGGCAGTGTCCCATGGAGGGGGATTGGGCTAAGAGTGCGAGAGATGAAAGGGGGGGCTCTTCTGTCCCAGCTTGCCAAGTTTGGAGTGACCAGAGATAGCAAAGGTACAAAGTGCACTGGTATTGGGACAATCCCCTCTGATCCCAGCTCAGAGGTCCTTGAAACAGAAGGACTTCAATTATCAGTTCAAAAAAGCAAAACTTGGCAAAGTCCTGACTCTCAGACACAAATGATGGTGGACAGGCAGGAAAAGGCGAGTGGGGGGGTGGGCTTTCTTCGCTCCTTACTCCACTGATGTGAAGGATGGACCTTTGCCAAGTTTGCAGCTCGGAGTCCGCCCAGACGACCTGGGCGGACTAATTTCCACTTCAGAGTCTGTGCACAGCCTCTTTGAAAATGCTTAAGGAATAAGGCACAAAAATAATAATCCCTCCCTTATTTCAAGGACTTTGCACAAAAAAGCAGAGCACTTTTAGGGAAAAGGACACAAAGATGAGGGGAGGGAAGAAAGCCCTCCTCAGACGTGATCCTAGAGTGTTAATTTTGGAATATTTCCATGTAACCTTTTCCTATTGCTATGCACTTCTGCACACATTTATCTGTCAGCTTCTACCTTTGTAACAGCAGATTATGTGGCTTGAACAGACTTTATTCCCGTAAGATCCTGATGAAGGCTCTTGCGCCGGATTGTAGGAGACCACCTTTTCGCAGCGTCCACATGTGGCAGAGATAGACAGAGAGAGCACTCTGGTGGTGCTCATCTAAGGCTACCCAATCTCTCTCAGGGGCCCCCATGCTACCTTAATTATCCTTATAGACTAATCTAAAATATGTATAGTCATACTGCAGATTAGGGTTTCAATCTATGCATTGCAATGGGGATGGGGATACACACAATTTATTTCACAGTGATAGATAACAGAAGATGGATGATGATGATGATGAAGATAGATAAAGAGATAGAAGATAATGCTATAGAAATCATATGATAAGTGCCAGAGGTACCATACAGGAGGTAGGGTGGCTTGCCTTGCTTATAACTACCCCAATTCATTCCCTGGCACCATGTATGGTCCCCCTGAGTACCATTATGGCTCATTCCCTGAGCCCTGGGTGACTAACATACTAGAGCACTATCGGGTATGGCCCCAACACCCGCCTTCCTCCAGAAAAACAAAAGTCACGTTGATTGATATCCTCCTTGTGTTTATTTGGTAATAGAGAGTTATTTTCTATATGAAAAGATCAGTATAAATACTTACATATCTAAACATCCATCAGCTAGTAAAAACCCTACATTTAGAATACATCATCGTTGTTTTAATGACTTCCAGCTGCATCATATTCACTCTACTCACATGATTTATTAGTCGGCCTCCGGTTGCTAGAGCTGTTGGTGTTTGAAGACCTTCCAAAAGTGTTGCCCTTATAGACAGTGATGCAATGCATATCTTTCTATTTTATCCTTTTTTTGTTTTTGGTTTGGGGGGACACCTGGCAGTGCTCAGGGGTTACTCCTGCCTCTGCACTCAAGAATTATTCCAGGCGGTCTATGGTCCATATGGGACTCTGGGGATTGAGCTCGGGTTGTCAAGGCAAATGTCCTATGCATTGTACTATCTATCCAACCCCTGTACTTCACCTTTATGTTAGAGCAGAATAAGATATACTCACAAAAGAGGAATTTGAATCTTGATTACAAGAAGAAATATTTGTATCTATTTATATCTAATATTTTATGAGATTAGTATAGTTGTATACTTCTCACTTGTTAGGTTTTATTAATGTCATTTCTGTTTGCAAACTGCCAAGTCAGGGGCACTTGCCCAAAGAGATTTTATAAGCTGATGATAAACTGCTGTGGGCCTCCGTACATCACTTTTATCTGTTTTTATTTGGACTTTTCCATGCTCAAGTCAAGGTCTCCTTACCATAAGGGGCCTCCTTGGG